>JMSD01000017.1:89489-119454 GCA_000715435.1 Paramecium caudatum
GGATGGAGATGGATCTCTTATAGGAAGGGATGTTGTATTAGAAGATTTAAGATAATTATGCATATATCAGAATTTAGGCATGATTCCATGGCTCAAATATGCAGTTGCATTTTCTAATAACTGCTTAAATGCATAAAGTAATGCTCTATATCATTAGACTCTTCATTTCTTGTTGATTGTTCATATTAAACAATGACTTAAGTGCATATTAATGGAACAAATATCTCAAACTGTGTAAATACTTCTTTCGATGGTCCAGACCCCTTATTTAATGATTCTACAGTTTTAGCAAAATAATCTCAAAGACCATATTTATTAGAATACATGGCTTCTCAAGCACTTTTCATTAATTAAATGATATTTAAGGGAGACCTTTATATGACTGGCTCCAATCTTTCAGTTGAAAATTATGGTGTTTTGGAAGCAGTTTGTTAAAGTTTCGAGCAAGGATTCATTCCAGATATATGTAATATTTAAATCATAGGTGAACCAGATTTTACATTCAAAGGTATTTTTTTATCAATAATCAAGACTCTTAAAATAATTGGATAATTTGGATTTCAATAGTGGTAGGTTTATTAATATTCTTATTTGTTTCAACTTATTTAGTTAGAAGGATTGTGTTGAAAAGATAGTAGAATGAATTGAAAAAACAAGTGGATGATGTTATGAGCAATTATTACAAAATGAATAGTGAAAAAAAAGTGTGATTTTTAATTTATGGATAATATACAATTACTAAGTTTTAAGGAGAAGTCCTCAATAGTCTTAATGCCTCACCATCTTAAAAATATATCAAAATCTATTCAAAATGTCATTCCAAAAATGCTATTTACATACAGGAATCATAATTCTATTCCTGTATTCAATATTGTTTAATTAGAGCATTGTGATTTCAGTCAAAAAAGTTAATATCGTATCAGATTGCTTGGAAACATTTGATGATTAACCATAAATGTTGTTAGATATTGAATATACAGTAACATTACTATAACTAAATCCAGGTGATTAAAAATATATATTTTTAGGTGTTCTAGTAAAAGGAATATTAGTGTAATAATTTAAATCACATGTTATCGTGCAGATATTTAATATTTTTAATGTTTTGATACAGGAGGATGAAATTAATGAGAAAAACTTTATTTGGAATGAAGACTTTAATGCATTTATGAATAGTATAATCAATATTAATCATAGAATAAAATGAAATAATGTAACTTGGAATAGAATTACAAATTAAAGTTACAGAAGTAATAGAAAATGATGCCGATACTAAGCTATTTTAAATCAAGGGTTCGCTTAAGGATAGAAAACAGACTGGATAGGTTTAATTTTTAGAAAATTAAGCTGGTGATCAAACTAAAATCGAAAATATTATTGCAAAATCCTTGGAATGTGTAAATTGAAATATATAAATATATAAATGATGATAGACGCAATGGATTGTTTGACTCATATTTAATAAATTATTGAGAGAAAAGATGATGCAATTTACTAATTAAGAGTAGCTATTGAGTAGAACGATACTAAACTGGCTGATTGCATACTTACTGTATAATCTCATCACAATATTCCTGAATCAATCTTAATTAAGGCAATCTCTAAACTTGAAGAATAATTCACTGATACATCTATCATCATCAAGATTTACCAGACATCTTTAGATTCATGCTATTGTAAATAAACATAATATAATAAAAGATGTCGATTTAGCTAAGCAATTTGCAGATTATATAATTACAAATAAATTTCCAAAAAAGAGAGGGGAAATATTATATGAAAAATTAATAAGTCAGTTTTGCTATGATTTTAATTCAGGGGATTATTTTTATTAATAATTCATCAATTTTCAATAATAATTACTAAAATAGGCTAATGAAAAGGATAGGTAATATATTTACTTATTAAAGAAAATAGATCGAAACCAACATTAAATAGATTTACCAGAGAGTATTGAAAATTCCACTAGGAAAAATTGAATAATTTTGGCAATAATTTTAACAATTAGAGTAAAGCAAAACAGAACTTGAAAAATAAGAAAAAATCTATAAGGCCACTTTAGAAAAAATTGAAGCCATTAAAGATTTAGAGCGTTAATTTACACTAACATGTAAATCATAAAGTTAAGAAGAAATATAAAGTTTTTTTAATATATTAGAGGAGGAATTTAAAAGAAAAACTGTAGAAATATCAAAATTTATCAATTTTTATGAAATTTTTTCTTTTCATAATGGCCAAATGGTACCTCATATATAAGAGAGATATATAGAGATTTTAAGAACGTAGTCTAATCCTCATGTTTTGAATAAATAATTATCTAAATTATTGAGAATTAGCCCATAAACCTACTAAACATATTTATTACATTTAAGAACTTTAGAACAAATAAACTATGATGATGATGATTTTGAGATAGAATATTACTCAACTCAAAAATATTTGTAAGAAGGTGACACATTTAAATTTTCTCTTGAATACATTTATAGATACACTAGGTTGTACTTGAATAGAACAGAAAAATTAGAAGAATAATAACAAAAAATAAGAGATTTATTTACTAATTTGACAAATGTGTAAACTTTAAGTCCAGAATAAAAAGCTAAAGTTTACTATGATTAGGCAAGAGTTGAATCTCTATTATTTGATAATAAACTAAATGCAAGAGCAGCATTTGAGAAATGTGTTCTTCTCGACCCTGATAATTTGAGTTATTGGAAGGATTATTTTTAGTCTTAAATTAGTCATTAGATAGAATCAGTTACATAAAGAGATAGGCTTAGAGGAATTTTAAAAAGATCAATTGAGGTATGTAAAGAGGAAAAAATTCAGGCTGTAGCAGATTGGTTAAATTTCGAACTTCTTGTTGGTAATGTTGAAGAGGTTTATAAAGCAGAAGAACGTCTTAAGAAGGCTATAGAATAAGAATAAAAAGAAGAATAATAAATAGTAGAAGAGGAAGAAATAGAAAGTGAAAATGAAGTAGCTTATAATGATGGAATCTATGATAAATAACATTAAGAAAAAGAGTAATAGCCATAAGTTTTCATTGATAGTTCAAAAACAGTATTTGTGAAAAATTTACCAAAAAATATGATTGAATAAGAATTGATATCTTTAATACCAGATTGTGGAGTGCTTGAATGTAGAATAGTTAAAGATAAAAATAAAGTTTCTAAAGGATTTGCATATGTTGATTTTACAAGTGAAGAAGATGCTTAATAAGCAGTTAAATTATTATAAAATAAAATAATCAATGGAGAGAAAATATATGCAGCAATATCAAAGCCTCCAAAATTATATTAGGATGATAAATTGACTCTTTATGTAGATAATTTAGCATATTCAGTTACAACAGAAAAATTGTAATAAAAAGCTGGAGAAGGTGTTGCAGAAATCAGAATTGTTAAAGATGAAAAGGGACAACCTAGAGGATATGCTTATATTCAATATGTGGATGAGCAACACAAAGTTAAAGGGTTAGAGTGTTTAAACTAAGATCCTTACATTGATGGTAGGAAATACTTTGTAAAGTTATCTGATTCATTGGAAAAAATAAAATAAAATTAATCGAATAATTCAATATTAATTAAAAACTTGCCATTCAAAGTAAGAGATATTGAAAGTAAATATGTCATCAATATTAGTTCGTTAATTATTTAATGGAATGAACATAGTGTAAATAAATATACCAAAGAATAATGATGGAAGGCCTAAAGGATTTGCTTTTGTTGAGTTTGATAAATAGAAACATTTGAAGACTGCCTTAGAAATGAGTGGTATCGAGTTTAAAGGAAGGAGAATCGAAATAATGAAGAGTGATAGAAAGATAACTCACAAAAGAGAAGAAAAAATAGAGATGGAAGATAATCCAGAAGAAAAACCAAAATCAAATACTGATTTTAGAAATTTATTTAAAAGGTGAAAGTTGTGAAGTTAAGTCATGTTATAGTTCATTAAATGTAATCGCATTCTTCATCCTCATAACTCCTTCCTATGATTTTTCTATTATAAATTTAATAAATTACTCGAATATTTCTGATTCTAAGTATTATTATTATGGATTATTCGTATAATTATTATTATTACCAAGAGTAAATTATAAAACACTACGGCCAACTTATATTTCTATACCATTTAATTCAGTAATCAAAGGAATTACAGTTTATTGAATTAATATTAGTGTTCCAAATTTAGATTTATTATCAGTTAAATATACTTAACCATCAATTAATTTAAGAGTTCCATGATCTCTACTTACTGAAATATCATTAACTCTTATTTCAGTTTCATTTGCTCTTCCTATTTTCAGTTGATTGTTTCTATTAATTCTTGCTTCTCCATTATTATTATCAAATGTTATAATGTAAACACCATTGCATTGATTCCATTATGTTTCTTCGATTACATTATTTTCTTACATTTCCTAAAATCAAATTATTTGATACCTCATATCTTTTTTATGTTATTTCCATAAGTATATATGGATATTCTGTAGGTTTACTTAATTCAATTAAATCAAATACACCTTCATCACTTTTAAAAATTGGTGGATAATTAAATTTACATAATTCACATTCTAAATTCTTCCACATATAAATAATGCAATGATCACTTTATTTTGTTTAAAATTTTGATTTTAACCATTTTTTTAAACACCCAAGATGTATATATTTAATTGAACCAGTACATTTACATGGATTTACTAATGGATTTGATCTACTGACTGCACTACTACAACAAACTCTACATGTTATTGCATCAGATTAACTGGATTTAGCAGAATCAGAATCTTGTCTAGGATATGAGGATTCATTACAACAATTATCTATGATTTAATTATATTTCTCTTATTTTAAATTTAACTCTTCCCATTTTAATAACATCTCCTTCTTTTAATTTAATTCCTCCATTACTTAACATTTATTACATGGATCTTACAACTAGCCATAATTTACTACCTTTTTCCATGAGTTTAGTATTAGTTCTCTAACTCATACTGTTTTTTTAATGATGACTATACTTTTTTATTAAATCATTTGGTTAATGGAATTCATCTCCTTCTAATTAATCTAAATTTTCTGATTACTAAAAATCTCTGTTATCTCCATGATATTTAGTTGTTTACTCCTACCTATCATCCTCATCATTTTATTTGCATTCTCCTCTTTTATTTATGATAGTAAATCGACCATCCTTCTTTTCTATCCTAAATAAAATCTATTCTTATTTAATCACACTCTTGTTCCAATCAACTTCATCATCTATCCATTATAGTTCATTATTATTTTTAATTAAATATCCTCCTTTACTTATCTAACAATAATTTATCCACTTACCTAAAAATTCTACTCTTTTAGATGAGTTTAATTTTCATAATCAAATAAAGAAAATGACTCTTTCTGCCAAGTTTTTATGCGAATAAACAAATCCTTTGTATCTATCTCTTAATTCCCCCCTCTATAATCATCGTTCGTTGCAATTTCTTAAATGTGTATGTTTGAATTCCCTTATTCTTAATAGCAAAATTTTCTACACTGACAACTACCCATATATAATATATTTTATATAATATTCAAACTATTAAGGCAAACCAACTCAAGAACAAATAGAACAAAAATACTGGGTATAATGCTAAAATTCTCTTTTATTCTGGGACCAACAACTTCATAAATCCAACAGCAGCTAAAAATTACAATTTTATTTACAATATGTAGACCAACCAAAACAACATATCACCAAAAACATTTTTATGTAAAAAATAGAGAAAATATATGTAAAGATTGCACCTAAATTTATTGGAAATACACAATATCCCAATACACATACAGACTAGAAAAATGATCTAAATTAATTTAATTATTTACACTTTCCCACCTAATAATTATGCATTCAATGTAACAATGAATGATCCAACCCATATTAGTACAAATATTGTTGCAAATATATTTGGTCCATCATTACTTTTACCACTTAAACTCAGAGTTCTAAATTAATAATAAAATATACAATGCCAATAATAAACAAAATACTAAAGGTCCCCATAAATCCCCTTAATATAACATATCTCTTTACAATTTCGCAATTCTCTTGCATTTTCTGTTTACATGGTTGGTACCAATACACATCTCAATTTCACTCCTATTTATCTTAAGTCTCGAAGCTATTATATAAAAAATATGTATACTAATGTCACAGCAACACTTTCATCTAATGTGCTAATAATTTATGGGGCTGGCTACTAGTAGAACACTTCTTTGGATGTTTAAACATCTGGAACTGAAGGTTATAAATTAATGACTCCTTAAATTGAATTATTATGAGCTTAGTCTTGATTTTCAAGGTCCATATTTAAATAAATAATAAAAATTGTTATTAATCAATCATCCACAACAACCTTTCTTCTTTTATTTTTAAAGAGCCTAAGATAAAGGATAATATTACAAGTGTTGCTTTCTTAATATTAGCTATTTCTTCTTGTTATTTTTTAATGTCTTCTTATAATGCTTGAGCCTCTGAATTCAAAACTGGTTCTTTATTGCCATTATTTTATAATTAATCTAATTGCTCTTTTAGCTTTTTCTTCTCCTAATCTAATTTCTATTTCTCATCATCTAATTTCTTTAATTATATTTCTTATTATGAAATATTTTATTCTAATAGTTTACTCTATGATTCGTAATCTCTAATAGCAACAGACATTTCTTGATTATTGGCACTGTTAGTAATAGATTAAGTCATCTTCTTATTTTTATTAGAACCTGACTTTTATTTAACTGATAGTTCTAATTTTTTCAGAAGATTCAAATGAGTATGTGTAAGATATTCAAATAAAGTTTCTGCTTTATTACAACCAGAAGCTTATTTGTCATAAGCAACAATAAAACTTTATTATTAAATAAAATAATACTTCGAAAAATCAGTAGCAAAAGTATTGAGATCATCATATGAGAAGTTTTGTTATGCTACATCCTTTTAAACTTTATCAATCAATTAAGCAATCAGTTCCTAATTATTCCTAAAATTAAATATTAAGATACCCAGCATTACTTTCTTCATTGAGCATGATTACTCTGTCTTCTAATTCATTCATTAAATCCTATAACTTTTTCTTATATTCTTCATAGTGTTTATTCATTTCTCTTACTCCTGCTGTGAAATGAAATTAATCATAACATTCATCCCTCATTTTTGCTAAAATTTAAAGTGTTTCCTCTAATTTTCTACGATTCTTATTAGTTACAAAAAAACTATTATAAGTATTCTAGTAATTCTTTTTTGCAATTTCAAATCCCTAAGCACATTCATTTTTGACAATACTATCCCATGCTGTTTCAAGATTAGGCACACCTCCTCTATTAATGACTGAAATATAGTTATCTAGCATCGAACAAAACATTCTCCCATTCACATTTTCTGAATGTAGTTATTTGGGACTGCAATTACTTAAGATATATTCTTTCAATTTTGTAAGCTAAATTAACAATCATAAATACAGTTGCCTAAAATTCTGGTCTTAATTGATTAAATGGTAGATTATTTACTACATCCAGTTATTTATCATCAGTAGGAGTGATCATTGTAAAACATGATCGTTCTTTAAAAAATGAAAGCAAAGATTTTCTAATTTTTTTATTTGCATCATTAGCTTTCACATAAGCACTTTCATCATTTAATGCATTTTCCATATATTCTTTGGGAGTTAACTCTTTTTAATGACTATCCCTCATCTCCAAAACATAATCTCTCAATACCCATACAAATTTAGGGGTGAAATATTTTAATTAAGATTCATTCACAGAATCCTTACCAGAATCTTATACTTATATATTTTTAGCTAAAGTTGTTGTTAGTTAGAGTTGAGAGATGGAAGTTTCATCAATACATCCCCTAGAATTGAACACAAAAATAGAACTCATCAAAATAGCAAGAGCAAATATTTTTGCATCATGGTTTTATCCTCTTTCTATCGATTCACTACCCTCTGTGTCTAAAAAATATATTTAAACGTTAGTTTTAGGATTAATAATTGGCTTTGTGAACATCCAAATTCCTTGTGTACAGGAATCAGTTGCAGAATCAACTCGAAACTATTATCAATAATTTATGTACTCCATCTCCACTGACATCCAGAAGTTTGTTCAGGAGAAAACTCTTTCCTGTTCGATATTTACCGCATACAACAACAAACCCTATGTCTCCTTCTAATTATTAAAAAAATTCTCTAGCTTCTTGTGTTATTTCGAATTTCCTTGCTTCTTTTGTGTACTTCACAACCTAAATAGGTCTTTCCTTTTAAATATTTTTCATTAATTATAGTTATTAACGATTTAATGGACTTACATAAATTCTAAAATTTTATTTTAGAGCTAAACTTTAATGAAGTTTTAGAGAAGTCAACCATCAATTAGCTTGAATTACAAAATGAAATTGAGAATGTAAATCCAGATTTTTGTAAAGTGCCACTTCAATTTAGTGATGAGGAAGAATACTAAAAAGTTTGGAAACCCTTATTTTTAGAGGAAGTTAAGGCTAATATCGTAAAATCCTATTAAACAGAGGTTAGTAAATTCATAATATATAGTCTTATCCAAGTATTGAATGTAAATTTGAAAACCTCAAAGAAGATGATTTTCTTAAACTAGATTTTTCTCTCCTGGGCCCCAAAGATTCATTTAACCAAAGGGATTTAGTGATACTTTCCTGCTCAACATTTGAGCCAGGTAAGTCACATATACTTGGATTGGTGGAAAATAATTAAGACTTGATTAGAATAAATTTCCATTCAAATGAAGCAGAAATGAGAAAACTAATTAAAGAAAACATTTTGCTAACAGAGTCAGGTGAAAAAAAACTTAAAAACTTTTCTTTACGAAAAATTACAGCTCTGTCAACATTGGAGAGAGAGTACAGAGCCCTGCATAAATTTCCTGAATTACAGCTTAAACCATTAATCCTGTCAATTGATGCACAACCAAAAGAATATTCATATTTCACTATCCCTTACAAATTGGACTTAAAATTGCATGAAATTTATAATAAAAGTCAATATGATGCCATTTAATAGACCTTAAAAACATATGGTATCACTCTCATTTAAGGCCCTCCTGGAACAGGAAAAACTAAAACAGTTTTAGGTACTTTGAGTGTGTTGTTACAATCGAAAAAAGATAAGCCTGAATTACATATTTAATAGAAAACTAGTATGGAAATTGAGAAAGAATTTAATTAATAATTTTCATAGCCATGGACTTAACCTGATTATGATGATTGGAGAGATCATATTTTTGATGATGTTGAAGCAGATATCACTTCCTATTTCACTAATCGATTCAATGAATATAAAAAAGATAAACCAATTCCAGTGTATAAGAGTGACAGAATAGAAATGAAAATACCAAATAAAATTCTTGTTTGTGGACCATCTAATGCCTCAGTGGATGAAATTATAAGAAAAATTTTAGATGAAGGATTATTAGATGAGAATGGACAAAGATCCGATTAACCAATAGTTAGAATTGGAGAAAACTTTGATCCAACCCTGGCTAAAGTTTCATTAGAGTCATTAGCATAATAAAGAGTTTATGAATAATAAAGTAAAGATATTGAGAGAGTTAAGAAAGAAATTCTAAATTAAGCCAAAATTATATTTGGTACTCTTTCCTCAACTGGATCGAATTTATTATTGCAAACAGATCTGAAATTTGATACTGTTATCATAGATGAAGCTGCTTAAGCGGTTGAAATATCAACTCTAATCCCATTATAATTTGGGTGTAGAAGACTTATTTTAATAGGAGATCCTAACTAATTACCTGCTACAATATTTAGTTCAGTTTGTGGAAAGTATAAATATGATTAGAGTTTATTTGAGAGACTTCAAAAACAAGGAGCTAATGTTCATCTTTTAAAAGTAAATTTATATCTATATAGACCCAATATCGTATGCATCCAAAAATATCAAAATTTATATCAAATACATTTTATGGAAGTGAATTAGATGATTATGAACATTTAATGAAGATAATTGGATAACCAAAATTTTATAACTATTATACTTATAGTCCAGTAGTTGTCCTACATGTTAGAGGTTATGAATTATTTACTAGGAATTCCTATTAAAATGATATTGAGGCAAAGGTTGTTGCTGAATTATACAAAGACATTTAGAGAAAATTTCCAACGTTTGATATGAGTGGACTTGGTATAGTAAGTCCATACAGTCAGTAGGTTTGGTTGATTGGAAAAAAATTGAAGGATTCAAGTGAATCCTGTGTAGAAATTAAAACTGTTGATGGATTTTAAGGAAGAGAAAAGGATATTATAATATTTTCAAGTGTTAGATCTAAATTTATAAGTGATACCTAAAAGAATCCAAAAAAGGGTGTTGGATTTTTAAGTGATGCAAGAAGAATGAATGTCAGTTTGTCAAGATGTAGATAAACTTTGATTATCGTATGTGATATTTTTAAAATATCATGCAATGAAAGATGGAGAAATTTAGTCAATTACAGTATTGAATTAGGGTCTTGTTACAGGGTCAATACAGAGGATATTGGAGATTGGTTTTAAGAATTTGATAGTGATCCACTTAGATATTCAATAACCAATCCAATCATTTATAAACCAAAAGGAGAAAAAAAATGATGTTAATATGCTTTATCAAATCAAAGTCATAATTTTCTCATATCCTTTCCATATCAATCCAAATATCTTTCTAATGCCAGCAGGTATCTTAACATTTTCAGTCAAATTATTTGCAAACCAAACTCTCACATATGCTTGGGCATTTCGCATATTCTAATTACATTTTGTTTTTAAAGCTAAATTTTAAAATAAAAATATGGCCATAAAAAATGAAATCTTTCCTATCAATATTCCTATAATTGAATATAAGAACAGATAAATTTCAATTTTTTACTTAACCAAAACAATTTCATCTCTATTTTTTTGTATATATCTAGCTGCCTTAAGTGTAAAACCATCTTCTTAACTCAAACTACACCAAAATTAAGCTGCACCAACTAAAAAATGTAATGCAATAGGCATTTAAAATGCAAAACTTCCATCATTAGCGAATAATAGGACTATGTAGAACAAATTGGTTGTAAATTCTAGTTGAAGGATTTTGCCAAAAATACTTAATTCATTTATGGTCTCCCCCCTTATCTATAAATTGCCATCAAACAAATCACAACACTTCCTAAATCAAATATTTGTTAAGTGATGGTGATAATAAAAATAAAAGTGCTGGGAAATAAAGTACTTTCAGAACACCTTCAATTACATAATATAATGGTAATGTTGCAGCATTTGGTCTCTATTGTTATTGTGGCTGTTATCTCTATTGCTATTATTTTGGTTATTCTTTAGGAATTTCTTATTAAGATTGAGTATTTGTATTTTCAACATTGATATCAAAAGATGGATCGATATTTTATTTATACCACTTGCGTTTATATTTTTCTGTATTGGTCTGAGGTGGATAGATTGAGTTTAAGTATTCTTGAAATTTAGGATTACCATCAAAATCGAATTTGCTATAAGCTTCCATAATTAAAATAAATTATATGAGTTAAATAACTTAAGATCAAATTGCATTTATATTATCATTGGATAAAGAATGGTCAAGCTTAGTAGAAAAGTGTTAACACATGGACACCAATATCAAAAATATGCAGACTAGACTTACATTTATGGTAGGCTAGATGAATAAAGAAATCGGCAACAGACATATTATACCAGCCTACTAAGTTGAAGAAGAGTCAGTCAAGGATGAAAGTCCTCTCCCATAAACCAGTGATTCCCCCACAAAGAAACCAATTAATTTAGTTAAATAAGCATAAACTCTATCCCCAGTGTATTCTACAATAAGTGAGCGATTTCAAATTTGTAAGTTTTTGGGAAAAGGAAAATTCAGTGATGTTTATTAAGCATAAGACAAATAGTCTAAAGTAATAGTTGCATTGAAGGTGATTCCAAAGGCTACAATCTAAAAATACGGAATGGAAAAACAATTTGCAAATGAAATAAAAATCTAAGGATACTTAGATCATCCAAATATTCTTAAACTATATGGATATTTTTAGGAATGGTCAAAGGTTGTATTGATATTAGAATATGCTACAGATGGAGAATTATTTAAATTATTGAAGAAACAATCTAAAAAAAGATTTACAGAGTAGGTTGCTTCAGGATATATAAGATAGATTATAGAGGGAATAGGATATATGCATTCAAAAAATATAATTCATAGAGATATAAAACCAGAAAATATTTTAATAACACATTCTCTATTAAAGATAGCAGATATGGGACTATCGACATACAATCCAGCTAATTAAGTACGTCAATCTTTTTGTGGAACTGTTGATTATATGTCTCCTGAAATTGCTTCAGGGAGAGATTATGATCATACAGTAGATCTATGGGCAATTGGAATATTAGCCTTTGAATTGTGTACTGGAGAAACACCATTCTATGAAAAAAAGAAAGAGGATACAATGAATAAAATCATCTATGGAGGATTTGAATTTCCTTCTTATCTTAGCGAAGAATGTAAAAACTTTGTGAGAGCTTTAGTTCAAAAAGATCCAAAAAAAAGATTAAGTATATTTTAAATTATGCAGCATCCTTGGATTCAAAAATATGAAAAAGAAAGCACAATATTTAATAGAGAACTCTTAAATTCAATGGTCAAAATCTTAAAATGATAATTATATGATTTTTTTGTCGTTAAATCAATCATTAAAATCTAATTCAATTATGATATCCAAATCACTTACTATCTATATTGGATTATTTGATTCAATTAAAACTTCTTACTATGATAAACTAATTTCAATTTGTTTATCTAGCATGGATTTCAAAACTAAAAATGGAAAAGGATATATTTATTAGTTTTCATATTCAAAGTTATCTTTATTCCTATTAACTAATTAATCTAACTTTTGATGTTATTTTGTCAAATGAGAAAATAATTTTCTTTTATTCATTAGATTCTTTTCATTCTACATTCTCAATATCTTTATATCTTCTAATTCTCCTTAAAGTATGTTTGGATAGAGTACTGGATATTCTTCGAAAGAGTATGTTTTATGTTATTTTTATATAATCCCCAATGTTACCATAACATTTAGACAATCATATATCCTCCTTTATTGATTTATAGTGTTAGTCTTTCTAATTAATAATAAAAATTTACACAAAATGGATAGTTTTTCTTAATTTCTGATAAAATTAATTATATATTAGTTTATTTTTAAGACTATATGATAGTGTAGACTATTTTGCTTAGTTCTTTGAGTCCTGGATTCCTGTTTTATTCTAAAATTGTTTAAAAATTTCGAGTTTTAGAATTAGAGTGTTCAGGAAAACTTGTGAAAACACTTGGTTCTTAAAAGGGAGTTTATTATTCTTAAGCAGAGTTATCACTCGTATAGAGGAACATGAGTCAAAATTTATATATTATCTAAAATACAATAATTATAGAACATATTTTTGAAGATAAACACACATTATTATGAACCATCAGATGTGCATCGATTTAGTAGAGTTTATAGGCTTATTTTTACTCTTTTAAACAACCTTTCCTTTACTAGTAGAAACAGAACTTACAGGATTCTTTAGGAATGGACTCTTAGAGGATGGCTTTGGTTTTAGAGTATTGTTACACTAACTTAGAGGTTATTTGGGTCGTTATTTAGTTTTCTATTTAAATCTTTATATCCCTTATTATATCTATTCAATGTCTTTAGACATCTTACTAGACACAGACTTCTATTCTTTTATTGTCGATATCGATAGTGATCGATTGCTGAATGTTTATTATCTTTTTGATAAACTACTGTATTTTTTATTTGTAATTCCAAAGTATGATTAATTACTTAAATTTAAATTTTTTTCCAATGATTCCAATTTGATATATTGATTTTAACCATTTATACCATGTTAGAATAATTGATGTAAGTTTTCTAAAATTGCCTATTTATTTTAATCTGGTTTCATTTTACTGATTCCTGTAAACATCAAATTATCATCTTCTTCACTCATAAATATCTCAACATATAATTTATCAGATTCAAGTTTCTCAATAAGCATATTGCGTTTTTATGGTGGTTCCATTTTAGGGAGATTTGATTATGGGTAAGGTACTTCTTGTTCCGTAAAACTATTTGTTGATTGATGTACCCTTAAGTCCCCAGTAGATAATAATCTTTTCAATTTTGGACTTTCACTTAGTTTCTTTTCAGTCACCAATCCAATTTCGATTTTCTTTTTATCCCTTCTACAGCTAAATCGAAAAGAAGAATTAGGTAATCCAGGGGAATTCACTCTAGTGTATTCCTGAACATCAGATCTTTTAGTGTAGATTGATCTTGTAGTTTATTGAAGCGATTGACAAACCTTGCTCATTATAAAATTCGTTAATAATTAATGGATTAAGAAAGTAGAGATTTTCCAACATTAGAATCAGTTTTCAATAGAATCGGTGCTTAGAATTGTATTTTATTAAATACCATGAAGATCAATAACTTGCTTTATTTGATAAAAAATCATTTTTAGAATCATCTACTTCAGACTACTTATATCAATAAAAAGATTATTTATATTACTTAGTGACAAAAAAGAAGAAGTTAGAAATAACACAACAAAAGTAAGTCTAACCAAAGTAATTGCAATTTAAGTAATTTCATTAATTGAATGCTTACTTATAACCTGCAACATGGAATTTAGAAATAATTGGGCCATCACTTAGTTGTAAATCAAAATTACTTCGAGATTTAGCTGAAACAATGACAAAGGTATTATATGTTAGTGTATATGAACACTACTTTAATGAGAAATTCAAAGTTGTGATTTTACATAACATTAATGAATTGTTCATTCTCCTGTCCCTAATACTTGAAACTTAAGAATAAAGTATTTTTTAAATTAACTAGAATATTAATTAATTATCATAGATGGTTTAAATTCATTACTCTATTAATTGAGTGATTTACAAACATAAGAAACACATCTTGAAGAACTTCATTAATTATTTAGTTTACTTTAAAAGAGATAAATTCAACTTGTTGTATCATCAGTTGCAAAAATGAAGGACAATTATAAGAATTATAACTAAAATGATGATTGTAAAAATTATACATAAAATAGAATTTATTTAAGTGGAAAAAGTGTTTCAAAAATAAATAATAAACCATTAATGGAATTACATTTGGCAGGCATAATTAAATGTAAATAGATTAACAGAAACAAAAACAATAGAAAATGACACTGCAAATAAAAGCATCTTGAAATGTTAATACTTCTGCATTTTTGAGGGAAAAATAAAATAAGAAATGATTTTGCAGCTTTGATTTATATTTTCATATCAACCTTTATAAATCATATTTAGTCTCATGATAAAAATGATAACAAAAAGTATCAAGGATCCTTGGCAATATAGTATGATATCAAATGTAATGTATTTTAATAGCACAAATTAACTAACAGGTCCAAGTATGATAGCTGATAATGATCCAATATAAGTCATAGGGAATAATTAATGCCCTAAATCATCCCCAAATATTTTTATCAATCCTGGCCCAATAACTACCAAAGCTCCTTTATCAAACATCATTGTTGTCACGTATACAATTAGGAACCAAATCTTATCTGATGCAACTAACGGTATGATAATAGCTCCGATTCCACTCATCAAATAAATAAGACCAAAAAGCAATTTAAAACTAACTTTGTCGATGAGAAAACCCCACAATATATTAGTGAAAGAAGATGCTAATAAAGCTAATAAATCAACAAAAGTAATGTAAAAGTCTTCATTGATTTTTGATAAAACATAACTTTTATAGTTTAATCCAAGTGTAAGCAAGAATAGAGTCAATATACTCTAACAACATATTATAGTTATAAACTAAGAAGATTTCATTGCGAATGTTAGTGATGGAGTAACTTTTATTTATGATCTATTTTATTTCAATAAACCTTACATTTCATCATCTTACAATTCTTAAGGAGGTTATAAATCTACTGAAGGGATAGCCATTGGATCCATATCTTCAGATGCCTCTGGTAGATCTGCCTTCTGTGATTTCTTTTCTTCTAATTCTATTTATTCACCTTTTTATTCTAAGTTCACTACTTAATTGTATGGTTGTTGATGAGTTAATCTTTTTACAAGAAAACTACCAATAAGGCAACATCCTCCTGCAATATATCCTACTAATTTGGCAGCCTATGGTGCATTGTTGGCTACATCAGGAGAAAAGAACTTATAACTTTATTTTTGGTTTTCTATCAATAAGTCTGCTGGTTGATTAGTAGGATTTGTGACATAAGTTATCAATACAACAAATAAAACTGATGCTAAACCAAAGGCTCCCAATAATATGCCAGAAACTCGTCCTTCTGATTTTTTGTAATGACTCCAAGTGCATGTGAATACTGGGAATGCAATAGTTGAATAAGCAAGACCATATATGAATAAATAAAAGAGAATGAAGGTTAGGTATGTTGGCATGTATGGGGCAATTAAAAGTGATGCAAATTAAATGAATCCTGATATTCTGATCAATAATTCAAACCCTATTCGTTTTCCTATTTTCACAGACAACAGTGTTAAGACTGCAGCAGGTAAAGCCATTACTGCTAATGGTAAGGTGTTTAACTATTTTTAATTTTACTATTACTGTGACTGACAGGTTTGGGTCTATTTCATGATAGTATGAGTAGAAGTACACATTAGTCTTACCCCAAGTTATGATTAAAGCTGATCCTATTTTTAGAAGAATTGCTCCCAATAAACACCTACTCGATTCAGACAGAAACATTATTAATGATAATGAATTATAAAATTAGATCATTTCTTTTTTGTAAACACCTTTTAAATATCTTATGCTTATTATTGCATGATTTTGTTGTTCTTATACATTTCAAAAATCTCCTTAAGTTTATAATAACATTAAAGTCTTTATAATGAACTTTTATATTGCTGCAGATCATCTCTTAGATCATGGATCAGAATTATTAGTTAACTTAGTTAGGCTAAATAGATTAAAAAAGATTCTACGTTCTAATCTTTGACTATCACTTTATTAACTACACATTTTTAAAATGCTTAACTAATTCCTTCAATTAAATTTGCTTTAAATAATAGTGCCAATACCTATTTATCTTATGCGAATAGGCATATTTATTTCATTATTGAATAAAATGTTTATTGATAAAATAAATTAGTATTGTATTAATGAAACTGCTTATTTAGAATGAATGTGGCTAAATCATTCAGTTTTAAGTAAATTCTATGATTTTTAGTCTTAAAGTTTCTTAAAATTATATCAATGATTTTCGCACAGTTTATCCTGACAGTTCCTAAATAATCCGTACTGAAAAATTATTGCTTATGATTTTTTTCATCCGTAAACCTTGATAGATTTGTTAGATTTCTGCATAATCTTGGTAGATAAGTTAAATATAGTTTTCCTAATTTCTCATTCATTGGTTTCTTATTTATCCTATTTATTAATTCAATCAAAATTATTTAACATTCGTTTGAACTATTGTTTTAATCTTAATTTTCAAATAAAGAAATTTATGTTAAAGTATAATGGTTCAATAGTTTTTCTAATAAAACATATTAATCATCTAGCAATTCATCAAAAGCAAAATGAAATTCCATTAATTAAACAGATTAAATTATTAATTTTAATAGATGACTATTGTAAAATGAAACTTTCTCATCATTTTATTATACATATTTAGAGTATTCCTCTTTCATAATAGTATCAACTACACTATTATCAGAATTAGGATAATATGTTACTAATAATTTAGCTGTCGAATTAGGTGTTTTAAGTTAATTATTTTATCTGTAAGTTTAAAACTAAACATCTATGAATAAGTACAATAATTACCATTTATTCCAATCAAACTAGTACTGAATTCTTATTTCTTGTTTGTTAAAGGAATTAATATATTTTCTGTTAAAGTCATAGATTTTTTTTGCCTCTGTGAACTCATAAGATCCGTAACTAAGGTAGAGTAAGGCTGGAACCCTAAAACAGGTAATTTGGGGAGATTTTGTTATTGAGTTTGTACATAATGAGGAGGCTCTGTTGCTTAGGTTCTTTACGATCGTTTATCAAACTAATCTTAAGATTATTATATAACATTGATTAAAGTTGGAGTTTCAGCAGGAGTATTGACTTCCTTATAAAAATTGACAACATCTCCTAATCGATCTATATCCTTTCCCTATCCATTCAATTCAGTTAAATCTATATTTTCCTAAACAATGAATTTATTAATTTAACGAGATAAAGTTAACATATCAGATGTTCTTCTAAGTTATTAACTTAATAACATTTTTCGTCCCAAAAATTATTTATTTTAATTCATTGTCTTACCAGGGACTAATGGCCCCAAGAATTAATCCATGTTGCTACTTGTTGAATATATTATTGCAGTCTAATCATCATCCTCCAGTTGTTACAATTTGTAATCATTTATATTTTTAAGATATTAGTAAGCATCCTTTGTTATATCTTTTCTTTTTAAAAATATTCCTTCTTTCTCTTTGTTTGTAATTTTATTCACTAAATAAGTTATGTAACCTTGTCTGTTGAGAAATTACCATGTAAAGTTGTTGATATCCCTTGGAATCTTCTCATAATTAAGATCTAATAATCTCATTAAAAAATCTAAATAATGGGGATTATCTATAATTAATTTATTTTTTACATAAATAATCAAGAAGCATAATATGAAACTGGAAATAAAGGAAATTATAAATAGTTTCTTTAAGTTCAAATCTAAGATAAAATTGCATCAATGATATTATATGAGTTAAATTACCGCTTGATGAAGTGTTCTAAAAAAATCCTGAAATACTTCTAACTAAAATATAGTATAAATAATACATGCAACTTGCATCATATGTTAATTAACTTACATTAGTAATTTATGATTGTGATAATCTGTTAAAAATAACATTGTTTTAAACGATCGTAGAGTTGTTAATTTATCTGGTTTAATAACAGTAAGTTTATACTAAATATTATCACATTAACATTTAATTTCATTTGCTAATGGATCTGCTGCATAAACCAAACTTGGTTCTATGGCAATTGGATTTGTAATGAATGCAAATAAATTTTATAGTGCATCAATATCTGAAAAATACTCACTTTATTCTGAATCTATTCTAGGTTTATTATTTAATAGTATTTCATCAATATTTAATTCATCACCCTTTATTGAATCCTCTGAAATACTCAAATCTTTATTAATCTACTACTTTGATGATACTTTTGGTTAAGTAAGTGCTTAAGATTAGAGTATATTCATTGCCATCAATGACATTTTAGGCTTGGAACTTTTTCTGGTTTAGTTTTCTTTCTCCTGTAACTCAATGGCAACCGTTTAATAATGAAATTCATCACTATTTTTTTGTACTTCTTCTTGATATAATTTAAGTACAGCTATTCTTAAATCAATCAATATAAACTACTTTCCTCAACAAGTTAATTCAATTAGTTTGCAGACTTCATTCTATGCCCCAATTAAGTTTAAATTTCTCTAACTTTTTTCATGACTTCTCTAACAAGTTTTTCATTCTCTGCATGTTAAAGGAATATAATGAAAGCGTAACACTTATCATCAATATCATAGCTTAATAAAATAATAGTTTTACTCAAGTTCGGCTATCTCTATAAGAACAGTTTCCAGAAATTCTAATGCCACCATTTTACCATTTCCTACCACTGTTAATTAAGCATATTCTTCTATCGATTTACAGCAACCATCTATCCATTCTTTTGACTACTTGAATATACTTAATAATGAGCTTAAAATCATATCAATAGTATCTGGTATCATAGAATGTAATTCTAATAAATATCTTACAATTTTAGGTTCATGGATTAAACTATGTTTTTAAGGAAAAGGAATGGTTTAATTAATGAATTTCAAAATAGGTAGTACTTTAGCTAAAACATCATCATATTTGAATGCTAGCTCAAAGGATTTTGCTAAACTCATTTATTAAATTACATAAACCCTTAAATATACATAAATTATCATTTTTTCTTAGTAGATGATGGCTTTTTTATTTGAATAGATTGTTAAGGTACCTAAGCGAAAGGCATTTTTTCATTGATCATATCAACACTCTTTGCTGCATTAAAATCAGCCAGTTCTAAAAATATAACAATATATTACAGTCTATAATTGCTTCCTTTCCTTTAAGGAGTAATCCTTTTGGTAATCTTTTATCTGGACATGCTCCCTTCAATTATATGATACTTTCACTCTCCTCTCTCAATGTTCTTTACATCTTCATCATTGTTGAAACAAATTTAATTTTATTTTTTAATTTTTCAGTATTTTTTTAAGCACTTCCAGTTGATCCAGTTGTTGATTATTTTTATAATTATTATTATTTTGTTAGTTATTTGAATTACTATATATCTTTTTCGCTAATATCTGTATCATCATCTAATTCTTAACCATCTTACTATAATAAATGATAAAGCATTTCAGTAACTAAATTATATTATTTATATTACTTTTTTCAGCAACAAATGGAATTGACCAGGTAAATATATCCATGAAATTTGGTAATAAATAAGGATGTGGTGTGTATTGATATTATTGAATATTTAGAGTGTTGTTTTCAAATTTTATTACAGCACCTCTATTGTTATACACATCACAATAATTAGGAGCACTAAATATTGTAATTACAACAGGAAAATCCTATCCACCATTCCAACGATGCATTTTATAACCATCTAATTATGCCTAAAATTACATAATATATTACTTCATGTGCTCGAATAATAGAAATTAAGTTGTTGCGCTATAAAAATTTATTAGAGGACTCACTTCCAAAAAACCAACTGCATCCTCTAACTTCATTTTATTTCCAAGCTCCATCTTACTACCCTTAATCCTAATCAACTGGATCGCTCCACAATAGATCGCAAAACAAACCAGATCGAGGTGGCTCATGGTAGCGATCTATTTTCTTAATATCATCAATTGATTTTAAATCAGGGGAGATTCCTCCATGAATAGCTATGAATTTAGAATTGATTATGCAAGCAAGTGGGAACATATCAAAAGAGTCCATCAACATTTCATATGTTTCTTAATCGTATTTGTAGAGGCACTCCTCTTTAAAATTAAAAAATGCTGTCAATTATCGACATTCATGATTTCCTCTTAAAAAGAATACAGTGTTTGGGTATGTTAATTTGATTGCATATAACAACACTACTACTTCAATTGAGTAAGAGCCTCTATCCACAAAATCACCCAAGAAGAGATATCTATGTTAATGAACAACTTACTTAGTATTTTCTGGATTTCCTCCTACTTTTGGTTCTATCAACTTTAATAAATCATAATATTATCTAATAAGATCATATAATAATAAATACCCATGTATATCACCCACTACAGTCAGTGGATCTTATAAATATAGTACATTGCCCTCATTTTCTGATATAATAAATACTTACTTAATAGTTTGTTGCAATCTGCAACCAATTTGAAGAGATCCTCTTTGGCTATTCGACCTTCTTTTTGCATGTGATCACGAAGTAATTTCCAATCAGGTTTATCTAAAAATTGCTGGTATTTTAAAATACTTTTTAACTTATCTGGAAACATAAGATTTCTAGACAATGGACGATGAGGGGGAGGCTTGAGTGTTTTAACTTGGCGATCATTAGAGGGATCTTTCAAAGGGTCCATTTATTAATATATAAATTATTTGAATACATATAATTTATAATCATTTTTTACATCTGATGATCCTATGTTTCACTTTCATGGAATCAATAATTTTTAGAATATCTCTATTGTTATTCGAATAATGATTGTTTGCTTAACTTTTGTTTAATTCACAAAACTAAGGCAAACTAGAAAGGGAGGACTAAGTAACTGATTTACTATTAATTTGTTTCATTTTCTTATTCACACACATAAGAGGTTTAAGTAAAGCTTCTTTTTTTGGATTAACATCTTTTAACATTTTACTCATATATTATGAAACATGACTTTTCCTTGGTTCTGGGTAACCATGATGTATAACAAAAGTATCCTCAACATCTGAAGTAGTTTTAATTCTTAATATTTTTTAATATTACCTTTAAGCTTGAGGTTAAGTTATTTGTTGTTAAGGCTAAGCAGATGAAATTGCTTAAGGCTTACGAACAGTGGTCAAATTTCTTACAGCCCTAAGGATGTGCATCCTTTTTTTGAATTTCTTTATTGCCTCAACCTTATAGGTGAGCACAAATATAATTGCATTACCCACTGCTTTAAATCTCCTTAATATTCTTCTTCTCCTCCTCTAACTTAACTTTTATTATCACAATACTTAGTTTCATTCAATGGGTATAATTTTTTTATATTTAAAGACTACTCACTGCATTTTCCACATTCAGAGCAATCACAGCTTCTATTAGTCTTCAGATATTCCTTCTCCAACTACTCTTTATTTCTATATAATAAAGTTCTCTATCGCTTTATTGAAGTATCTTAACCTTTGACCTTTAAAGTTCTCACATGTTTCATATCACAAAAATCAACAGGCGAAAGAGATCTTTCTGACATTGCAGTAATTTTAATCATTTAATAAGAATGCAAAAATAACTAAATTACTATACATAACTATATATGTGTTTCTAACCCTTCTCTTTATGATATAATATATAAGTGTGAATAAGTATTCAATAAAATCTAAAATCATTTAATTAAAAAATTACAAACTCAAATGGATTAGACAAAAGAAAGAGTTGAAGGAACCAGAGCAACAGTTATTGATATCATTGGAAGAACAGGTAATGCAAAATATATATTTTAGGATCAAGAGGAGGAATCACATAAGTTAAAGTTCAATTGGTTGGACAATAAAGAACATTGATCAGAAATGTTATGGGACCAGTCAGAAAAGGTGATACATTAGAACTAATGGAATGTGAAAGAGAAGCCAGAAGATTGAGATGATAAATTAATCTTGATTAGTACATTATTCATGCACATAAATTCTTCATTTTTTTATTTGTTAGATGCTCAACCAACTAACCAAATACCAATTTTATTATTATTATATAATGCTCATTTAAATCAGACAAAAAAGAAAAGAAAAAACTCAAATCCCTAATTAAAGTTTACCTAATATCAGTTAACAATAAATATTGCCATCCCAAGAAGACAATATTTAAGATCAAAATGAATTAGGTTTTAATATATTTCAAGGGAGAGAAGAAAATATAAATCCTAATGCATAAGATTATGAAGCAGTAATAGTAGAAGTATTATTCTTGTTAATAAAGAACTCTAAAAAAAAGTAAATTATCATTAATTTGAACAAAAAGACATTTAAAAAAGTTAAAAAGTATATTGAAACCCCTGAATAAGAAAGACAGAATATTCAATTAATAAAGAATGAAGTATTATACAAATATTAATGTAAAAAGCCGAACTTAGTATGCCGAATTTGTTTAGAATAAGATATAATTGATTAATTTATCAATCC
Organism: Paramecium caudatum; assembly: GCA_000715435.1. NCBI lineage: Eukaryota > Ciliophora > Oligohymenophorea > Peniculida > Parameciidae > Paramecium > Paramecium caudatum. Next base: position 113,035 of record JMSD01000017.1, read on the forward strand.
TTGCAAATGTGATGGTTCTGTAAAGTATGTTCATTAAGAGTGTCTAAAAACTTGGCTTTTGAAAAAGTTCTCCATAGATGATATAAAAGATAGTAAAGTTCTTTAAACTTATAATTATTTAGGCTACATGTGAATTATGTCATTAAAGCTTGAAGTGTGCTTTCTCATTTGAAAATAAATATTTTTTCTCTAGGTTCAAACTTTAACCTATAGCTTAAAATTTGTTTTTTATTTTGATGTTTTGTTCAGGATGGGCTTTATTAATTGTTGGTTTGATTCTTTTTAGTGAGATAGGATAAAGCGATGAAAAATATGCATATATATTTGGGGCCTGTATAAGTGTATTAACTGGTGTAATCTTATTATATATATTGCTTGTTATTACAATAGATATAATTAAAATAAGAGTTGTAACAAAATGGAACATTATGAATAGAGATGTCAGGGCTGAAACTGACACAGAATGTAGTATACTAACAAAAAAACAACTTGGCAAATCTTAATCACTTCCCCAGTTTCAGCAAATCAAAAAGGCATCAAAAAAAGAAACTTTTGGGAAAACAATATTTAAATTTCTCAAAAAGGCCTCTGCTGATGATATTTGAGTACTATTTTCACATATTTTTAACTAAACAAAATTCATATTTTTAATTTTCTCATCTCTAGCAATTATATAGTGCTATAGAAATATAACTAGAGATAATAAAATAAAGATACAACAGTAAACATTTTTAATGTATTTTTGTCATTAAATTAAATAAATAATGCTAATTTTGATATATGGACTATTACTGTATTGCATAACCGGTCTTGATTTACGCTAGGTGGAAGATGTCTAAGCACTATGCTTGGATGGGTCTCTTGGGGTAGCAATAATATTATAATTTTAGTCTTATTACTACTCTAAAGGATCAGGTAAAGGAAAAAATAAATTTATCATACATTTCGAAGGCGGAGAGTATTAAAAATTCATAATTATAGTTGGATTTTAGGAAATACTGAAGATGAGTTTCTTTAAAATGCTGCTAAAAGGTACATAAATATATATTTTTAGACAGTAATCAATGTACGGAAGTTCAATCAATCGAGTAACCACACAGACATTTAATGGTCTTTTGTCTGAGAATGCTGAAGTTAATCCAAATTTCTATAATTGGAACTTAATTCATATTAATTACTGCGATGGAACTGGTTAATAATAAATTTATTCTATAGGGTTTCAAGGAATGAAGTTAGCTCCAATTGTATATAAGTCAAAAAATATCTATTTTAGAGGGGAGCTTATTGTGAAAAGTGTGTTTAGTAAATTCAAAGAATTGTTCCAGGAAGCAGATACAATTTTGTTATCTGGTTGCTCTGTTGGAGCAATAGCTTCCTTACTTTGGACTGATTACTTGTAAATTATTATACCCACAGATGTTTAAATATATTGTATACCCGACTCAGGTATTTTAGTTGATATGAGTTCAATTGATGGAAAACAATTATTATAAACCTCACTCAAAATTATTAACTATTTAGTTGATTTTGAATCAACTATTCCTCATGAAAAGTGTGCATTAAACTTTCCTAATCAAGCTTGGAAATGTTTTTATATATCTAATTTACTCTAATATGTAACTGCACCTATATTCATTATATAATCTCTATATGATAGTCGTTTTTTATAAACTTATCTTCAGATTAATTGTGTGTCAGATTTAACTTTATCAAGTTGTACAAATGATGAACTTATACATATTAACTTAGCACATGATAATTTTTACAATACAATCAATTCAATAATTTCAAAATAACCAGGTACAGGATCATTTGCACCCAGTTGTTTATCTAATTGGTATCATTAATTATGAATTTAGTTTATTTTTAAGCTCTGCAGTACAATCTGATAAATGGGCCATCCCAGAGAAGTCAGGTCAAACAATTTAAGACACTTTGATGCTTTGGATAGATCATTAACAAAAGAATACTACATGTGACAAAATTGCTCTAATTGATTAAGTATTCTGGCCAGATAATAGTCCTTGTGCATATTAATTGTCTGAAGGATTAAATAACTTGATTTACTTTATGTGTGTATTACTTGTTTTATGAATATGATGGGGGTTCGCGTTATTATAATATTTTATCTTAAATACTAAGATTTAATCTAGATCATTTTCAATACTTATTATTAATTAATGGCCCTCCTAACTTTGAGAATGTTACTTTCTATGATAACTTTAAACTCACTCCTCTAGATTTATGAAAATTAACTGCCTATCGATACTTCATTCAATTCTTCTCAGTAACCTGATCAAGTATTAATCTATTTATTAATCACTATCAGAGTCAACAATTAGCTTATTGCTCCAATGTTTTTAACAATTCCTTCTATTTTGACTTTTTACTTATTGCCTGTGATTTTTTGTCTTAATATCCGAATTTCACATGTTTTTGGTAAGCTAATAAAGTAAAATTCATTTTAAACTTAGATATTTCATGTTCTCGCCTAAATTTCATTGCTAATTTTGATTTTAACAAATAAAGGTTGTTTTCGCTCTATAGATGTTGTATTTGGATTATCAGTTATAATTTAGAATTCTAAGTATATTTTATATGTATTTTGAGCTATCACTTTCCAAAAAGTCTTAACTTGATTCAAATTTGTTGCTCAATGCTCAATGTTTTTCATTAAATATTTTAGCTGGCCTGTAAAATACAAGATAAAATAAATGAATCAAATATTACACTTTCTTAATAACAACAATTCAACAAAGAAGTTCAAACAAAATCCTAAGTACATCCGATCTCAAAACAAGGTAGGAGATCAAAAATGAGCAAAAAATAAAATTAGAATACAGACTAACTAAAATAAGACAAACAATTGTGTGAGGATTAAAATAAAATAATTAACAAAGAAGAGAATTAATTTAGTCCTGAAATTATAGCAATTGAAGAGAAACAAGAAGTACATAGAAATGAAAAAGGAGAACCACCAAAAGACATTGACTCAAAATAAAAGGTTGCTAACATAGAACCAGAAAAACCAACAGTTGAATAAGAAACAGAGAATGAGAATGAGCCAATTCATGCAAATTTATCAGAAATTACTTCTGTTAAAGATGAGTAAAGTATTTTAATTAAATTAACCCAGAAATTTAATTGCAAATAACATTGAAAGGACTTACAAAGTGTGAGGATTGTAATTTAGATCATTTCGAAAAAACTACAACAGGAATTTTAGAGAAGAATTACACAGAACATTAGATTATATAAATTCAAATTCATTTGCTCTTAAATTTATATGAAGCTAATGAAGACAAAAATTTCAAATTATGGTGTTTGAAAAAGGTTCTCTAACTTGTATATTGAAATTTAACTAAATAAAAATAATTAATTTGTTTCATCTTCTTGAATAATTTTAAGGTTGGGAGTTCTATTTTAAATGTGAAGTTTTCTAATAAAAAATATTTTTCTCTCTTTCATAACTATCTTCTCTAACTTCTCTTTAATTCTTTCTACTTTCTGTGTACATTCCATTTCGCCTAAGTTGCTAATCAGAATATTATGTTCTAGTTGATTGGTACATTTTATCTGTCTAATCGTGTAATCTACTAGTGGTTGGTTAAGGACGAATTTAATTCTATTGAAAATCTCTAGGCACTTACCTACTATATGATGGTGGATAGTTTGGCTCTTCTTATTGTGAAAAACAACCATCATGAGGTATCCTACTTTTTAACTCATCCAAATATTAGAGTCTTTCTCTATATTTTTGTTGCATTTATACAGGAGGTTGCTAGTACTATTATTAATTAGGGGTATAAGTATTTAATGCTTTTTATTCGATGATTCGAGTGTCGTAGTTATTTTACTAATTTATTTACAATTATCGATTATCATAATTTTATCTTGTTTGGGGATAACAAATTGTTTATTAGGTTTATGTTTGTTGTTATTATACTTAAGTATTAAATGACATATTTTTTCCTGTATTGACTTCTTGTTGAATGTTTTACTTTTACTCATACTACCTGTTATTGTATTAATTTTCAGATTCTAAAATAGGATCAGATTATTTGACCTTTTAGGAGCTATTATCTTAATTTCTTGAAAATTAATATTTTGAAGTTAATATCGATGCCTAAGCATATAAATTATTGCCATATCCTTAGCTTTATTACTCATTTTAGTTATAATATTTCTATCTTAAGTCCTAATATCGTTCCTTTTAATTATAATATTATTCAATTGGCTAAGGTTCTTAAGATTAAGTTTATTCTGAATGTTGTATTATGTTCTCTTCTTCCTTTTGAACATAATTTTGAATTTAATTTTGACTTTATGTTAGAATTGATATTCTGCAAGGTTGATCAAAAACTGCTTAATTGTAATATGGATTATCATTGAATTAACCCTAATATTAGTCATTTTTTTTAATTATATTCTAATGAGGCTGACAATTTCTGTTGTTTTAAACATTACCTTAAAGTAAGTAAGATTAATTTCCTTCTTGCTAATATTTAAAATTCTCAGTTTCAAGATAATTTGAAGTAATTTATTTCTTATTCTCACATTCTTATCTCGGTCTCATTGCTCTATTCATTGGCTAAAGCACTTATTCATCATATATATTCATATTTTAAATACTTAAAATAATTCTGTTAAATTAAAGCAGTTAATATAATTCAATATATCAAAAATAAAATTAAGGACCATCAGCATATTGATTACTTGGTTCAGATGGGCAATTATGAGCAGTAATGAATGAAGATTTTGCAAGTGGTTTCTTTATTTTATATTCGAAAGACTGTGATAAAATCATTTACTTAAAATCAAGATGTTCTGATCTTCCTATATGATTAAAGAAATTTAAACTTGCATTTTGAGATATATTTCTACTATATCTCCTAAATTAAGAGGTCTATCTTAATTATTGATCCTTATTATATGAACTTTTAGCAGATTGTATTCTTTCACTTATTTTCTTATTATTTAATTTATTAGTTACCATATTCTCTACATCAATAGACAATCCTCTATTTCTATTAGTTGATTGTCGACTAGAACATAACTTAAATTTCTGTTTCATTTTCCTTTGGTTTAAATCTCCCTATCTGTTATCAATTTCTACCATCTTATCAAACAAAATAGAATTAGATTTGTTGATATCAACATTTCTCTGAATCATAAATAATCTTTATTATTTCTTACTCATATTTATTTTGATATCTGCTTGAGATGGTTAGAAAGTAAGGTTTATAAGGACTGGCTGTTTTCACAATTGATTTCGCATTTCTAACACTGTATAGATGCCTATCGTAAGCCTATTACTATGCTATTCTTACTTCCATTTAGGTTTTCATTTAACATAATTTACTAGCTGGCGTAAAATTCCACATTAAAATTATTTATAAAAAATTATAAAAAGTAATATTCTCAGGATTTCATCCACTTAAATATCTTTGATACTAGTCTTTTTTCCTCTTGATGAGGAATTGGACCTAAATGATCTATTATAGTTTTATCATTCAACACTCTTTAACAAATTTTGCAAAATATTTTGTGTTAACATTATTAGGAATCACATATGATTAAATTACCCTCTATTCTACTAAATCTAGGGTCAATTGTTTTACATAAAGGACATGGTATTTCATTATTTGGTATTTTTTCCCTATCAATCCATTTTCCATTTACTTTTATTAAGCATTCTTTGTTAAATGAATCTCTATCCTTAAAATGAGCACTAGAATCTCCTCTCTCCAATGCAACACCACAAAGGTAACAAAAATATTTCTATTTTTTACAACTTTGAGAAGTACAAGTAATGAAATTGCATCCCCCATTTTTTTCCACAACTGTGAAGCAATGTGGACATATTTGATTTTAGAATTGTTAAACTGCTTTTTTCATGAAAACAATTCTACTTTAACTTTGATTTCTTAAGTTATAAGCTTCGATACATGTTAAATTTTCATGATAAGCTTTCTTACATTTTAAACAGAATTTCAAATTACATTCAGTACATTAATAATAATCTAAAATCAATCAATTAAATACCAGCATTCTCCCAAATAATAAACCTGTTCTAACAATTTTCATTCAGACATTACATCAAGATTTCATTTTTCCTCAAATCAAAGACTATATTCTATTTTAAAAGGTTAGAAGTTTCTTTATCAAGATTATCAATGAATAATGAAATAGATTTCGAAGTCAAAATTTTATTGCATTTATGGTCTGGACATTTGAAATTTCCTTTTTATAGTTCCTTAATCGTAAACTGTATTTTAAGGCACTATTTGCAGAACAAATGGGAACATTCCAGGGTAATTAGTTGTCCTTCTTAAAAACAAATTCCACAAAATTATGTTTTTTAGATTGGAATTCTATCATCATACATTTTAAATTATATATTATATGTCATTATATTAT
>JMSD01000017.1:119474-175189 GCA_000715435.1 Paramecium caudatum
TCAGATTCTCTTATGAATTAATATCTCTTCACACATTCTTCTAAATCTTTTGTTTTTATTTTATCTGATATCTATTTCCAATTATCTGTTCCAAATCTTTCAATCAATTGTAATAATAGTACATCATCACCTACAGTCCAATATGCATTTAATTTTTTCTTTTCTATTCTGTGATCATAATCCTTCATAAATTTTCCACTTATTTTATTATATCTATCTTAACATTATCTAGAGGATTTTCCTAACTTTTTTCCAATTTCCTCCCAATTGTGTCCTATCCTTTTAAATAATGTAATTAATTTATCATCATCTTCTCTTGACCATTTAGGTAGCTATTGCATGTAATGATTTTCATTAAAGTCATTCGAATCAGAATCATCTGACATGTTTATTAACAAATATTGAATGACTAATTCATATTTTAAATTTCTAAATAATTTAATGATTTTTTTTCATTGTATTATTTATTATATATTTCAATTAATGTACTTTTATATAAAATTCAATAACTCATAACCCAATAAATAATTTCCAGAATTCCACATGAAACTGCAAAATGGTAAGCTCAGATACCATGGTTTATCATCAACAATTGTTAATATTTTAATTGGAATGTCTTTCCATAATTAATGGGCTAAGTTTAAATTTAAATAAATTTCTTCCTTTTACCCCTTCAGCATGATAGATTTAGGAGTCAATAATCTTTATTATATATTAATATACCTTGACAATATTGTAAGTATGGTACCCATCCCAATACTCATTTTCCATGCATCAAAAGGAATTCCATTTTAATTTCTTAAAAAATACAACCCAAGAGGTAGAAATATTATATGGTGAAATGATGTTAACAATCTAATTTTAGTGGTAGATGGCCATGTCAAATACCTTAGATAAATTAAATAAATACTTTGCCACACCAATAAACCATTTCTTAAATAATAGGAATCCAATTAGATCTACATACCACAACACTTAGTCAATCGATATAAGTATCATACTTGCTGCCAATACCATGGGTTTGTTGCTATATTCAAAATATACTTAACTTCCAAAATGCATAAGCTGAACTAATCAAACTCAGATTACATGCCCATATTAATTCATAAAATATTGTAAATTTTGCTTAACTAAATCGAGCCATCACTATAAGTAACACATAAAGAATAAATCCTATTGCAATAAAGTTTCTTGTTATTTATGACTCTTTAAACTATTTTTAATGTTAAAGTACTTCATTCATTTAATCTTTATTCCGATCTCCCATTTTCGCAGTCCCATACATAAAGAAAAAAAAGCTAAATAGGAAGGAAACTAAAGGATGCGCCAATTAGCCATATTTAGCTGCCTTAAAATTACTGTTGGAAAATAGGAATTACCCAACGAACCTCAATGTCGAAATAGCAGCCATAAAATTAATTATATATTAAAAAAATCGAATAGAATTGTCAAAAGTCAGAATTGACTTTGGCCAGCATTTCCGTCATGATAAATTGATTTTTCTGAACTCGATAGTTATTCCTAACTTGATTTCTGATATCTATCGCTTTTTCTTTTTCTAATAACCTAACCGAAAGCTCGTGTGGGTCAATATAGCATTAGAAAAGTATGAAAGCAATAAAAAAATTTCTCTTTAATAAAATTTATCGTATTATTTGAGAAAATCAATATCAAATGGTAATAGTACGCATTCAAATTAAAAAATTTGTCTCAATTTCTAAACTTGAATGATAATTAAATGTGGTCAGAGTTCCGCCAAATGATTTAATGAACATTCAGGACTCGTTGAAGCTTCCATGGAATAATACTTGTACAGTACTTATTAGTATAAAGTACCTAACATTAATTATTCATAAATCATAATTAAAATAACACAATGAATACCTCTTAAGCCTCGGAGTTAATGTTCAATTCAAACCTAAAACCTTTACTTTATGAAGATATTTAAAGAAGAAATTAAAACCAAACAAGCTAACAAGCAAAAAGAAAGTCTTGGTCTATGGAGGAAGACCTTATTCTCAGAAAAGGCATTAAAACATATGGAACCAATTGGATGAAGGTTGCTTAGCTATTAGAACACAGAAACCCATCTCAATGTGCTTAAAGATGGAAAAGGATAAAGCCAGAAGCAGTATATTTTGTATATAAATTAGCCTCCAAAAAGAGATTTCTGGACACCAGAGGAAGACGAGCTATTACAGAAATATGCCTTAATATATTAAAAAAAATGGGTTTAAATTGCCAAACACATCCCTAATCGTACAAGCAAATAGGTGAGAGATCGATATGTTAACAAACTTAACCCAGAGATAAACCAGTCTCCCTTTACTGATGAGGAAGATAAATTGATTGCAGAAGCCTACCTGTAATTTGGTTCGAAATGGAGCAGAATAGTGAAGTTTCTTAAAGGAAGACCGGTATTAATTGATGTTATTTAGGAAAACATTGTAAAAAACAGGTTTTACACATACATAGGAAAGCATTATTTAAACATTGAGAACCCATATTATGTAATTTAACATAATAAAAACTTATAATTACCAAAGGAAGAATACGATTCTGTTTAAAACAGCCCTTCAACAAGTAAAGGAATTAAAAAATTCCAGAAATTACAATTCAAAAAGATGAAAAAAATGAGAAAGCAAGCTTAAATATAGAAAAAAATAAGAAGTTAAGATCCTAAATTAGAATGTGAATCAAATAATGATGATAAAGAATTATTGGATAAGTGTAAAGTAGAATAAGAACATATAAATATTTCATAATAAATATAAACTGTCCCAACCAAACAGGACCCTCAGATTGTTTAAAAAGAAGAAGAAATATAACCTAAAATGACATAGGCTTCATATGGATATCCTTAATCAATTTTTTACAATTTACCAATTCCAATGTTAATTCACACAGATAAGGAATTCAAAATAGTTTATATGTATCAAACATACAACGATCCCCAATTCATTCTTCCTCACATATCGGAATAATAATAAATTTAATACTAAAATGTAAAAGAAGTCCGCTCTGTTTATTCGTCGTTGGAATAACAAACTTTACAAAGAGATGATTGATTAACACCTAACATCTTTTTTATATTTTTTTATTGAAATAAGTAATATAATAATAAATACAATCAATAACTTTGATTAGACACCTTTATCACACGTTAAATAGCCTATTGCAAATTGAATAATTCAGAAATATATGCTTTAGAAACTGTTGTTATTTCCTAAGTAGAAAGTCCAATAAAATGAGATGTCATTCTTACTAGGTCAGTCACTGGAAATTTTTCAGCATAACGATTTGTCTCTTAAGATGACTTATTTCTTGAATAAATATTCTAAGGGTTCAAGTTGAAGGTATCATTAAATGTATATGGTTGCTTTTTTGATCCATAATCATTTGCAATATTTTTATTTGATTTAACAGTCAACCAATCCTACTCAAACAAACCCTTCTTACTTTCATTGAGATATTAATAAAAACTTGGTTTTTCTCCTAGTACTTTACTTGAAATTGACTTGTTCTATAACTTAAGTTGAACTTCTAATTTATCATCCCAATTCTTAAATCTCTCTAATTTTTACTGAGATTTATTTGGGGACTCCTTATATCCTGATCTCTGAGTATTGAGTTTTTATTGTGGTCTTGTTATTGATGCAAAGGAATTATCAAAATATGAATCAAATTTAGCAGGATTAAACAAAAGTTTATCAAAATCCTTCCTTTAAGAATAAGTGACACTCTTTGGTTATATAGCATTCTTTTTATTTTAGCTACTATATTAATCATATAATTACAATATTTCCTCAAAATTCAATCCACCTTAAATTCTTGAAACATTTGGAGACTTTCTGGCTGCAGACAAATCTCTAACCATTAATAAATTAGAAATACAATTTAGGTCTTTCAGTTTTACCCCAACTTCCGAGAATAATATTTTATTTCTCAGGACGTACAGCAAATGGTTCGCGTTATAAAATATTACTTCTGACATCTTTTCTGTAGTCAGCTAATTGTCTTCTATCTACATGGGAGAATATGGATGAGTCCAGCATCGTTATAACAAACTTAATTATTAATAAAAAATATCGTTAATAACTCATAATTGAGATAACTCAAAAACATGAATGACCATTAATTAATCTTTAATTTGTATTCTTGATAATTTGACAATTTCATTCGGTTTTTTCAATTATTTTGTTCTCTTTCTTTTCAAAATTTAAGTTATTGGCATTTTAACTTTAGGAATATTTTGATTTTTAATAGTTATGCTCTCATCACCCAAAGTATTATATATCCATTTTTATAACAATGTTTAATATTCTTTAGAATAAAGTTCATAATATAATTTCTTAAATTACTGAATTAGTTAACCCAATGGTAAAAAGTAAAGTGCATCTTCTTCATTGAATAATTTCTTAAGAAGAGTTTACCATCAGCAAAACTCAATAATTTTCTTAAAAACAAACAACACACATCTAAAAGTACATCACTAAACACAAACTCTTTCTCTTTAAACAGTATTTTTTCTTTATATTAAGATAATTTAAGGATTCTTTAATAAATTTCAAAGAATATTGTCATGGCCTTTTCAAATTCGGGACCCCCATATAGTATTTTTTCTTCTGGCTAAAGGTTTGGGAAAAATTAGTCATTCTTTATTTGATTTTCTAATGGTAGACCTTCAATTTCCAGAGTCTAAGATACTAAGTTTTATTATTGAATCTGAGTCATTGAATCCAAAACATAGTAACTACATTAATGATGAATAAAGGGCGAATCTGAATCTTTAATAGAAATATTAAATAGCGATTTAATGATATCGATATATAAATTTTCCATCCATTTGATAGAATAAGCTCCTTTACCACATTATTGTAAAGATCTCAAAATCATATATGAAGTTATCGTCAAACCATTTTAATCGAAAAATCCAAATAATTTCTGAGGTTCCTACAAAGAGGGGATCTATGATTTAAATTTTTGAAAATTATATTACAATTCTTGCAACTAAGGAGATTATTATTGGTAGGAGTATAAATAAAATGCTGAATCTGGATGTAACTATTTTTCCTAAATTTAAACTTAATCTATTGAGAAGCATTTATGTTTTAAATAAAATTTTTAGTCAATTGCGAGATAATAGCACATATTTTCATATTTTTCATGATGCTTTAGTAGTTCTTTTTAATATTTCAGATGCTTTATCCTATCTTCACTTTTTTCAATATCAAATTGTAATTTTGGTTGTATATTATTCTCATTTTCTAATTATTAGTTGTCTTTTTTAGCTTTTTTTATCATTGTATTTAAATAAAGAATTTCTTAATCCAAACACACTCTCCTATCTTCATATTAATCGAGTTCTTCATGAAACTCTGTCTCGTACTTTGATTTTTCAGCTAATTTTCCATTATCATAAGGTACTGATTTATAAACTCTATTAAGTTAAATCTGAGGGTCAGGTTTATAAGTTTGTTTATCATCAAAATAAACATATGAAGTTTTTCCTATTCTTTAAAGGGTGAGTATATCAACTTAACTGTGGAGGCCTCTTGTATTTTAAAAAAATTTATCATTGAGTTTTACAAGCTCTTTAGATCTTTCAATGGCAATCTTTTTTGAATCTTCTTATTTTTTCTCTTCAACATCTTCGTTATCCTAGAGCAATTTTTATTTTTTTCTGATTTTAGGACACTAATCATCCTATTATTAAGAATTTTGTGTTGTGCATTTTCTTTGCGATCTTTTGGATAAGGGTCTTTATTCACTCATATTTTTATTAATAGAATTCAATCAGAATAATTTAAATTTACATTACTGAAAAAATGTGATAAATTTCAATATAATTAGGATAACTCAAAAACATGTATGATCATCAATCCATCAACAGTTTGGACTCTAGATAATTTCATGCTCATAGTTGCTTCCTGACTCAATCTCTTCAATATTTCAACAGTTGGAATAGGGGCTTAAGCAATATTTGATACTTTAAAAATATTGCTATCATCTCCCAAAGTCTTGTAGATCCATTTTATTAATAATTCAATTGTCCATTCGTCGAATTAGTAAAAAAGTTTCCTAAACTATTAAACAAGTGAAATCAAAGGAATAAAATAAAGAGAATCTTCCTCCTTAAATAGCCTCTTACAAAGGGTCAGCCATGCAGAATCGGTAATTTCATCCTCTAAAAATTTATAACATTATTCAATGAGTAAATTGCTCATCACATATTCTCTCTCCTTGTATATGATTTTCTATTAAAGTTAAGAAAACTTTTGGATTCTTAAATAAATTTCATAAAAAACTGTCATTGCATATTCGAAAACAGGTCTTGCATATAGAATAAATTCCTCAGTTTTAAAATTTGGAAAAAATTTAATTTTTGTTTCAGTGTCACTCTATGGATCATTAACCATTGGGAATGGTTTCAATTACTCTGCTTAATCAGATAAGCTTTATTATGGTTAAAGAGTCAGTAAATCTAATATTTCAGCATTTAATAATTGGCAATTCACTAAAGAATCTGTTTCTGGAATATCAATATTAAATAATGCGTTGATCAGATCAATAAACTAATTTTGAATCCATTTAACTTATTCTGAAGCTTCTCCAAGTTATTTAATTGCTTTTAAAACCAAATGAGATGTTATTTTTAAAGCATTGCTGTCTTAAAAACTGAATAATTTTAGAGGAACCTACATTGAAGGTATTGATGATTACAATGTCTAATATGTTTATTAATATTGACGTAACCAAGTCGGCTAAATTTTATAAGGGTAAATGTAGAAAGCTTATTCTGGGTTTTACTATAAATGTTCTATTCTATTATTGCTTAATTATTGAATAAATCTTGGTGTTATTTTTCTGTAGCAATTTTGTACTTTTAAATAAAATTCTTAATCAATAGATAAATAATAGCATCTATCTTCTTCTTATTATGCAGATTCAAGCTCTTTCTTTTTTAATTTTAGTTTTTCGATTTATTTTTCAATATTCTTTTCAAAGTCGAACCCTTAATCATTTTCAAGTTTTCTATATGCTAAGTAGCCTGAGAAATTTTCTTGTTTATATAGCTTTAGTATTCTCCTTAATTAAAGTATTTCTAAGTCACAAAAATATCTCTTATCTTCATATTTAAAGAGTTCACCATGAAACTCTGTTTTGCATTTAGATTATTCGTCATCATTACTCCTTGGATTAACAGGGACTGATTTATAGAATCTATTTAAAATATCATTGTATTTCTCATTGAATGTCTATTTTTCATCATAATAAACATATGATGTTTCCCCCAATCTTTTAAGTGTTTGTATGTCAACTTGACAGTGTAATCCTCTCATTGTGGAGAAGGATTACAGATTTTTCCTTATGAGATTCACATCAGATTTTTGTGGTGAATTTTACTTACTTTCTCCTTTCGCCTAAGAATCAGAACAATCTTCCCATTATTCTAATGAATCAATATAATCATCAGCATTGCTATTTTTAGATATTTCTTCTGATGGGGTTGATGATTTTTGTGGATAATATTCTTCGGAGTCTTCATCATCATCCTCATTAAAATATTAGTTATTTTTCCAAAATTAATCAGAATCCTCTTTATTGGTATGTTGTCTTATTCTACGTTCTCTTTTAGGTCTCTCCTACTCATATTGATGTTGTTCCTAATCCTCCAAATTACTCATTTTTTATTTCTTATTTTAATTATTAATTAATTCTCTAAGTTGTCTAATATTTTAGGAGATAACTATTTTTAACTCTGAACATTATTATTTATAAAATGGATAATAATATTAATAATTTTAATTACTTCAAACAAGAATTGCAAGCAAATCTAGCAGAGTTTATTAGAAAGTAGAATTCTCTCGAGGATCAGACAACATATAAACTTTTTTAATTTGGGAGGGATTTAATCAAGATTTTCGTGTCTAAAAATTAATTTCTTTGTGAACGATATTGCTTTGAAACTCAATTCTAATAATGTTAAGAATCTGGAACAATCACCCTCATTGACACCTTAAATAAAACAATGGAATTTGATTTTCAATAATTTACAAAATTTGATTTTGATGTATAAATAAAAGGAGGGATAATGTATTTGGAAATCAAAGAATCGAATAAAACAATTTATGTATTTTTAGGCAGTGCAGGTTTTCCCTGTTTGGAACTGCATTAATTGAATGTCAAAATAGAGGCAAAATTCTCATTTAATCATTAATTATAGAGAGTTTGCTATGAATAGATTGAGTTACATCCAAATATTCTTGGATTACTATTGTTTTTAGTAAATAAATTGGATAACCAATATTTTTGTATGTATCATTATACCAGAAACGGAATAGTGTGCTTGTTTGAGAAAAAAACTCTAGAAATTATGCAAAACAGTGCTGTGAATTTTAGCGTAGATTATATAAATTAATGTAACATTAATATTACTGATATCTTTGGACATCCATTTAGCATTGATTTTTCAGCTATTCTGAAACCATTGAATCATGATCTCAAATAATAATGTATTTAAAGCAAAAAAACATAATTTTTCAATTACCGTGATATGTAATTTGAAGTTTTTAATTTCAAGTAGAATTGGAGATCTAATGGGAAAGTTCTATATTTTGAAAAAATACCCATCAATGATGAAAACATTTTTATTTACTTTACATCGGACGAAGAATCTTTATAATTAGAAATTTCAATAATACAAACAAATCTGATTTTTTAAGAAAAAATTGATTCGATTATTAAAAAAGATAATTAACCTGATTGGAGTAAAATGATATTAGACCCCATTGAGATAAAAGTGAGGCCAATAAAATAATATAATCCAATAATCAGTTCACTTTATTATTATTGTAATGATACTATAATAGTGGTTGACATATCAGAACCTTTTTCAATAAAATCTTATAAGTTATAAGCAGATGAAAAAGTAGAAACTTCAATCGAATAAGTAGTTTTAATAGATTATTGTTACGTTTAAGTTTTAATTTTGCAGATAAAAACAAACAATAAAAAATAATTAATTGAGTTGTATTGTGATCAGTTGGAACATCCAAAAAGCTTAAAAGTTGAGGATAATGCAAAAAATAAAATTCATAGCTATTTTTAATCAAAATAAACACTTGAAGAAATCAGAAGCTTTCTAATTAGAGGTAGTTATTTAATATATAGATAGAAAAATAACTCATTGCGGAGGAGTCTGATTTAACAAAACTTACTAATTGCGAAGGAAAAATATACAATGAAGTTTAAAAAGAGCTAAATCCCATAATCAAACTTGTTTAAAAAGAATTTAAAGGATAAAAATTGAAAAACAACTTATAAGTGTTAAAACTCTATAAATAGTTTAACGATCTTTTTCATATATTGAATTCACATGATTATGAAGAGAATGAATAAAAAGTTATCTTAAGTTAATATAACCTAAAATCAATTAATCAATAGCAAAATTTATAATAGAATGCATATAATTAGATTTAAAGTGAATTGTAGCAGTGTCAAAAATAGGATGAATAGAAATTAAGATAATTACTTATAAACAGCATTATAGAAAAAGCAGCTAAACTTGAAACAATTTGAATATTAGTTTTAATATTTTATTAAATATCAGATTAAAGCAGGGGTACTACTATGATGTGAGTATCTTGTAAGAAGAATTCGAGATTTAGGTTTAGTTCTAAATAAATTGTGCTTGCTTTTAATGAGCACAGGTTAAACTTTATCCACAAACCCGCTCAAAGCATTAGGAATACAAATCTATTTATTTGATTACTATTAATCATTGCGACTAATCGGAGAAGGAGATTAGGCTGTTTCAGTTAAAACATTATTGACATTAGTTCTTGGACTACTCTGAAATTCAATTATGTAGGGTTTTTTTGAAAATGGAGTATTATTTCCTATTAGTCTCTCACTTTAATCTATTGATTTAGTAGCTTTCTAACTAATTTCTGTTCTCATTAACTTATACTCAACAAAACGCTTTTAATGATGAGAGTCTTCACCCAATTCTTATCTAATCAATTCACTAGCTTCATGTTATTTTTCTATTTTTCTCCTTTCTGTTTCTGGAAGTAAATCTAAATGTTTACGATCATTCTTTTTGATTTATTCATTATTTTATTACATTATTTAAACCTCATTTCTAAACTCTTACTCACTTTTCTTTTTCTGTCTTAATATTCTTTATGATGATTTATGACTAACTTAAAATTAAATCTTATTTAAGACACCCTTTAAACTAGCAACCTAAAGTTCATAATCCTCATCTAAATCTTTTGTCCTTGAATCTATTCGACTTGTAAGTGATTCAAATAAAGGTGTATTTCCATTTGTTGATCTTTATTTCAAAGATGGAAATGTTGTACTTGATCTTATATTTGAGTTTAGAGATTAAGACGATATTTTAATTGGATGTTCTTGAATAAAATCATGTAGAGATTCATATTATAATTTAGGTGATTGCGAATTAGAAAAGTTATCTTATTGATCCTATTATTTAATATCCGATCTTGGAGTTTAGCATTCGTTTAGAACTTTGATTAAATATAGTTGCTAATTCAATTTCACTTTCTCATACTATGACTTATGAAATTTATCAATTTTTTACATAATTTCTTCATTATGTTAGAACTTCATGCTTGCTTGATCAAAAAAGTACTTTTTTAAACTTGTTTAATCACTAAGGATACGATTAAAATGATTCATTTACAATCCATAAATTTTAGCTTTTTCACTTTTAACCACAATAGAATATTGTGATGCAGGAATCTTTAACATAATTTCAACATCCCCAACTATTTCACCTTCTGATAAAGTCAAAATTCTTCTCTGATATGTAAGTTTGGTTGGAGGAATCATTTAAGACTATTTTATGGAGAGTAATAATTATTATTCAGATGAAGCAAGTTCAGCTTATTATTCTTCTGAAACCTGATTAACAATTTATTATTCATGAATGACTTCTAATTCCCCTTTTTTAATCAAATAAATTTAATTTACCTTTTCTCCTTTCTTCAGAAGAAAATTTCCTTTTCTGAGTTCTATCTTTTTAAAATTATAACAATATCTCAAAGTTACAAAGCGAGGACACTCTCGAAAAAAAAAGTTTTAAAAGAAACGTATTCTTTACTCAATTTTATTCAGTTCAGCATCCTTTAAGAGGGATTTATAATCCTATGAAGTTAAAACTGCTAGTTCAAGATTAGATTTTGCAACCACAGTAGCAGATCTTGGCTAATTCCAAATCAGTGCCAATTCACCAAACATAGATCCCTCATTTAATTCAATCACAAATTTATGTTTAAAGACTCCATCAACAAAGAAATAATCAATATCCATTTTGCTAGGTGGAATACCAGCAGTCATTTCTAATCCAATTTAAGCTTAAACTTCAAGTACTTTTTTGTCCTTTTCTTCCTCTACTTTAACTTCCTCAATGATATGTTAAGTTTATTGTAGCTTTATTGAATGAAATTACTCTTCACTTTCACCTATCCTAGAATTGAGTCGTTTGATTTTTTTGACCATTCCAACTGAAAATGACAGTCTCTATTTCATCTTCTCTCTCCTTGCCTAATTAATGACAGAGATTGGATGAGTCCTCTTTTATTACTATGAGTAGTTCTCAAATTTCTTACGACTCTTATAAGCAAGATCATTGATGACATACTGATCCAATTGAGAATAAATGTTGACACTCCCACTCAAAATTATGAAAGCATTCTCACCTTTGTCTCCCTACTTAAACACAATATCCCCTTATTGAAATGATTTGTATGTCATCTTTTGACAACACTACGTATGAAGTCTATTGTCTATATTCTTTTGTTTTGAATTCATTTCTTAAAAGAATTACAGATCTTCAGTAGCTCTTACTATTAGAAGTAATTCTTCCTCAAATCTATCTAATGGATCTCTTTTGAGAATGCTTGTCGCATATTTAATGAGTTAAGCAGGTTCCATAGTTGTTTGTAATTCTTAACAAAGTGACCTGTATTTGTATGCATTCTTATTACGTAACCATGTAAATTCAAATAAAGGGTTCGATATTGGAGAAGCCATATAGATAAATTATTTTTATTTATAGATCACTTTTTAGCCTTTGCAAATCCCACTTAATCCATATCCCTATCATAAATGCTATAGTATTTTCTCAAAAACACATCACCTAATATCCATGCTGGTCCTTATGGTTCTTATATATCTAATGGCATGAATGCTGCAATACAATCCCAATTATTAACTTCAATCATTGCCTCTATGGATATACTATAACATTACATAAATCATCTCCATCATTTAATTCTGTTAATTATGCTGCATCAAAATTAGTTGGTTTAACGTATTCTTCTGGTTCTAAATTGTAATCAATATCATCAATTTTAAAAGTAATTGTTGGTAAAGTATTAATTTCATGACAATGTGATTTAACATTTAATGTTCTCAATAATGTACCTAAATCATCAAATGGTCCACTCATGATTGATGTACCAGTATCAACAATTAAACGACATTCTCCCTTACATAATCCAATATCTTAACCATTAACCAATATATTATCTGCTCTAATCATCCAATAATACTTATCAATAACATCATGATAATGAATATCTCCATCAACATGTGCTGGATTATATCCACCTAATGTAAATTCACTATGTGCAATATCATTAGCGTCTCTGGCAAAATAGAATGCAAACTAATTCTTTTCAAGTACTCTCTGATCCATGAGATTATCAAATACTGGATTAAAGTTCTTGGGTGCCATCTTTGGATAAGCCAATCCCAATATACCATCAAAATCTAAATCTCTGAAAATAACTCCGTTTTCGCTTGTAATTTCTGCTAAATTCTGTCGTGGAAGTGTTACATCTCCAAAATAAACAGTATCAGCATTGATGACTCCCTTAAGATCACCACTACCAAATTCAACATTCAATTCAGAGTTCATGGGTAAAAATGTTTGACTATCATCATGATTATATTATTTATGTTTCATACATCCTTCTTCTTAACATCTAGTTGAATCAATCCATAAATTTGCACTTCCTGTATCCAAAACAACCTTAAATGTATTACCTGCATTTCCAATACCCAAATCAGCAGTGTACTGAATGTTCTTATAATTATGCATTCTCATGTATTGAGGTCCTGCTTATTAAGTTTGTAGCAATGATCTCTTATCATCCATCTTTCCTTGATGCATGGCTACTAATTTAAAAAAGTCCTATTTGTCTTTTACTGTTGTTTCTCTTTCATTTAATTTAATGTGAACAACTTTGCGCTTTTCTGGTTCTAAGGATTACTATTGATCTGCACTTAATCATATACTTAATATATACATGTTTAATGCATTCAATCCCAAGAATAGCAATATGCCAACTAAGACTGTCTTATTCATAAAAAACGATTAATATAATTAATGAAAGCATTAATACTTGTTGGAGGATATGGTACAAGATTAAGACCACTTACATTTAAATGTCCAAAGCCATTGGTTGAATTTGCTAACAAACCTATACTCATGCATTAGATAGAAGCATTGGTAATTACTCAATTAATCAACAGGTTAAAGTGGGAGTGTAGGAAATCATATTGGCAATCAATTATTAACCAGATACTATGAAAGAGTAAATCACTAAATTACAAGACACATACAAAGTTAAGATAATATGCTCTTAAGAGACTGAGCCTTTAGGAACAGCTGGTCCAATTAGATTGGCCAAAGAACACATAATTAATAATAACCCAGATGGATTATTTTTTGTATTAAATAGTGATATCATTTGTGAATTTCCATTAGATCAATTGCTTGAATTCCATAAAAAGCATAAACACGAAGGGTTTAAATTTATGTAATTTTAGAACTATTTTTGTCAATGAAGTTGATGATCCATCTAAATATGGTGTAATAGTTGCTGATGAAACAGGAAAAATTAAGGATTTTATTGAAAAGCCAACAGAGTTTATTAGTAACAAAATTAACTCAGGTCTCTATTTATTCAATGTTAGTATGATTGATAGAATCCCTGTACTGAATATTTTATATTGTAGCTTAAACCAACATCAATCGAAAGAGAAATATTCCCAGTTATGGCAAAGGAAGGATAATTATATTAATACATTTTACCAGGTTTTTGGAAAGATGTAGGATAACCAAAAGATTATTTGGCTGGAACAGTATTG
This sequence comes from Paramecium caudatum, assembly GCA_000715435.1. Lineage (NCBI taxonomy): Eukaryota > Ciliophora > Oligohymenophorea > Peniculida > Parameciidae > Paramecium > Paramecium caudatum. Next base: position 133,665 of record JMSD01000017.1, read on the forward strand.
ATTTTGGAGAGCTATAAAGCAAAATAACCAGAAATTTTAGCTAAAGGTGTCAATATCATTGGAAATGTACTCATTGATACTACAGCTAAAATACATCCAAATTCAGTTATAGGTCCAAATGTTGTAATTGGTCCAGATTGCAAAGTAGAAGAAGGAGTACGTTTAAAGAATTGTGTATTATTGAATGGAGTTGTAATTAATGCAAATAGTTGGATTAATGAATCTATTATTGGATGGGGATCTAATATTGGAAGATGGGTTAGAATAGAAGGAGTATCAGTTTGTGGTGAGGATGTACAAGTCAAAGATGAAGTGTATATCAATCAGAGTTTTATATTACCACATAGAGGAATAACAGCAAATATCTATAACAAGGGTACAGTTATAATGTGAATATTATTCAACAATTTCACATCAGCACAAATATTAATATCAATCCAACTATTTCAAGGATAATAAATGTATATAGACAACAATAAGATGAAGTCTTCAAAAACTTTTAAAGTTTACCATTCACTTTCATCATATCCTTATTAGTTTTATCCATTTCTCCATCAACTTAATCTAATAATTTGTTCTATTCATCTAATGTATTTTTTATTCCTTTTCCTGTAACCTTTAAAGTATCTAATTGATCAATTGCTACATCTAATTTGGCATCTTATTCCTTTTATAATTATTTCTGATTTGAATACAATTATTTGTTATCCATTTGTTGAATTGCTTCAGTATCTTTATATTGCATTTTACCACTCCCTGATCTATTATTAAATAATTAATCTTGTTATGACTTTAATGACTTGTCAAATGTAGACTTTAATTCCGCAGCCACATTCTACAATTCCAATAATTTATTTCTTCTTGTCTCACTTTCTTTCTACATTACTTCCTAATTATTAGTTTATCTATCTATAAGTGATTTTAATAATTCAATTTCCCTTTCTATGTTTAGAATATTAAATACCTAATTTAGTTATTCCTCCTCTTATTTCTCCATCAATCATTCCTACTGGTTGATTAGCATTTATCTTTTATTCTCTTTTTTGTATATCAGATCGAATTGATTAGATTAATCTTTGTATTCTGTCTACGTCATTTCTGAATGTATCAGCCATTGATTTTATGTTTTTTTATTAATAACTCATACAAGCACAATTCCTATTTCTTCAGGTTTCAACATGTTGCTCTCTAATTTCCAATTATAGAGATAATAATTCAATTAACCATCTCCTGGACAGAACATAAGTTCCTAATTACTATATATATTATACTTTTAAGAACTTTTCATTATCCATAATATCCAATGCATTAAACACATCATAACCATCATTCTTTGCCAAAATTAATCCATCATACATCAATTAAACCAAAGGTGTTTATGTTGCTACATTATAATATGAATATGCTGCCTATTTATGAAAATATTAATTACTTTTAAATGAGAGTATTTAGGGTTCTTTATCACTTAACTTGGTAAATTGTAATATGATAAAAAGTCTGTTACTACTCCAGGTTATCCCTCTACAACATAAGTACTTATAACATCCTTTCTTGGAATAAACCAATGTTTGACTTCATCTTCAGTATATTTGAAATACAATTTAAATTTCCTAAATTACTAATTATTTTACTTTAAATATTCATTCAACAATTTGGTTACTTGGGGTACATCCTTCTTTTTCATTTATCTTATTCCTGGAGTCTTTGTTTCATCTGGCAACTTGTATAATTTTTACTATCTTGAGATTGTTTGTCTAGCTGACAATGAAGAGAATCCAACTTCAATAAGTTTCTTTGCATTCAAACTTCTATGGAAATATCTGGTTTAAGAGATTGGTGTTGGAATCACAATACCTGCAGTATATACAGCCTACCACATATTCTTAATGTGCACTCTTCTAGTCACCTCCTTAATTAATACTGGTGCCAATCTGTTAGCTCTAATTTTCTTATGCACACATAAAAAGTTGATTTCAGTCATTTTTACTTTTTATTCTTCTTTTTCTATGTGTAATGTCACTGGTATTCCTGTAATAAATCCCACCAATTTTTAATTTACTCTAACACCAATCAACCAATCAGGATGTTATCCAGGTGGTAACAAAGCCCATCTCAAGAATTCAATAGAATAATCGAATCTGAACATATTGTCATCATCTTCAACATAATTCTCCTTTAATAGTGTGTAAACCTACATTTAATCATAAAATACTTATTAAGCCTATTCTTCATTTCGTAAATCAACATTGCACCATTCAAATTTAGGAATCAATGAATATGGGTCCTTTCTCACCTCCTCCAACACTCCAGCTTAGATGGGTCCTGGGGGTAATTTCTCCAATTCATTAATATTTGGCATTGGTTGAGTTTCCCAAAACTAATGTGGCTTATTTAATTTATCCAACAATTGTTAGTTGTATTATGTTGATTTTTAGACTGCCAATTGTTGTTATTGTTATGGGACTTCGATTTCCTCATCACTAGAATCCTGTTTTTCTTGTTGTTGCATATTAAATTTAAATATAAATATTCGTATCACTCCTACAAGGAATATATATGATTTATTAAATAAATTAATATACACAATGCTTGGATCATACAAAAGGTATTGGGAGCCATCCCTTCCTGAAGTGATTGGTCTTTCTATTCCTGCTGGTGCTATTGCCACATTCGTGACACAACCTCTAGGTGATTTGTACATAATCTTTAGAATTCGTAAAAACACGCATCCAAGTCAGAACAGAAGGAATTGGATTGAGATAGACAAGACACGAATTAGGAGTCAATCCTTGGAAAATATTCAGAGATATTCATGAGACCGGAAGAGGAATGAGCCACTTTTATTATGGATTTGATGCAGCATTATACAGCAGACTCGGATATTTATTCATTAGAAATTTCTTGTAATAAATTCAGCTAATCTCAGATACAAAGCAATCTATGATTAAGTGAAACCAGTAAAACCCTTCAATGACTTAACCTTAAGAGAAAAGGCAGTGCTTTCTGGTTCTGTGGGAGCCTTTGCAGCATTTATCACATCACCATTCGAATTAGCTTAAGTTAGAATGATTGCTGATGGTGGATTACCTGCAGGAATAAGAAGAAATTATAAATCAGCATTAGATGCCATTAGCAGAATCCAAGCTGAAGAAGGTATTCTACATTTACATTACCAGGTGGTAGTAAAGCATTGTTTAGAGGTTCCCTATCACATGTTGTCAAATTGGGTGTGTTGAACATCTCATTAACAGGACCCTACGATTACATGAAGGAGAAGATTTGGCTTGTGTTTGGAGATTTTGGATTCAATCATTTTATTGCATTAACATGGGCCTCCTTCTGGGCTACACTTATAACATTGCCATTCGATAATGTATAGACTAGACTCTTAAAAGCATTTCCTGATCCAAGCAAAAATAGGTATGTGTTATGTAATCTTAGATTGAATTATTACAATTATTTGGATACATTCAAATAAATTTATTACTATGAGAAGTTCAGTGGATTCTATGCTGGAGCCTATCCCTACTTTGGAAAAATGTTCCTCACTGGATGGTTGACATGCACTCTTGTCAACAGTGTGATGGATTCATAAAAAAAGGCTGCTGGTTTAGAAGAATGGCAAATTTGATTTATTAAAATATAAAAAAATAAGTATTAAGTAATCATTCAATTATGAACGCATAATTGGAACAACTTCCTGTTTTTGTTCTTGATTACATATCTTTACTCTATGTCTTTTGAAACTTGTTTCCTTGTGTAGAACCAATACTTTAAAACTTCATATCAAATTTTTCTTGTTATTCCTTTTGAACTTTCCGCAATTACTGCAATTGTTGATTAATGGTTCTTCCATCCCACTTATGATACTTCAAATACTTTGATGATATAAATTGATCATCTTGGTCGTCTGAATATTTTTTATCTAATTGTTATTCACTTATTCTTCTTTGTTAGCAGGATGGCATCATTTGAAATTAATTTTCACTGGAGATTCTTCTCATTTTTAATTTCTTTTTTGGTCTTTGGGAGACTTATTTCTATTTAGCTGTGATTGTTTCATCTACAGAAACTATAGATTCTTCGAAATCATCTATTTTTTTTGGTGCAGTGAACTCTGCCTTCTATTTCTGTTAACTTGAATCATCATCAATGTCGTCTTATTCTTTATAAGTAGCTCCAAAAGTGTAGAAAGACGCTGAAATTTTAGTCACCTACTTTTTTACTTGTAATTCACTATTTTGAGATATAACTACTTTGACACATGGTTAACACCGATTTCCCATTAAGGTGTTGAGAATTTGTATATGTAATATTATATTTAAAACCGAATATCTTTATAACTAATTATAATGGCAAGAAAATTAAAATGGTTTACTGCAAATGCCTGAAGGAAAATCTTGGTTAATTCATCAAAATTAAGACATAATTTAATGTATCTGTAAATAATTCAAGGCTTTTCCATCTGTTTTCTTCAATTAAAATTACCCGTCATCTAAAAAAGATACGATTGTCACTGTGGATGTGTTTTATTCCTCAAACTGTGATGGATCTATCAAAATTTTATCATCAACAACTGCAAACGTCTAAACTTTTATTTCTCTACTAATGATTGGTTTTTCATGTTTTACTAAATATTATGATATTTTACTCTATGTTAATGCAAAATAAACACAATTTATTAAATGTGACAGAAGTGACCCATCACTTCCAGCAACTCTAATAGTAAATTCAATATTTTCAACTTTATTGTTATTTTTTCTCAAATTTTAGGGATTCAATATTTGTTGTACAATGTCTTGAATATGGTTGATGTAAAACCTTTCAATTCTTGCTTTTTCTTAATTATTCAAATCATCTTAATTGTCAAAAGTTATTTGAAATCCTTGACATCAAAATGAAATTTACAATACATTGACTCAGATCTATTTCCTTGGCTTCAGTTTCCTTTAATATATGCTTTGCAGAAATAAAACAATCTGCATATTAATAATTTGTAATTCCTTCTGTAAACTCGATTGAGATTTATCTTGGCTATGCAAATTGTCTTCCATCCACTCTAAGGTTATTTGAGAGGAATCTATTCATGTATTCCATTGGAAACATCTCCCTAAATATTTCTGCATCCATTAATTAAAATTATATAATATCGCTTGTTATTATATTCAGGCTTGAAAAAACTCATTAATGGAGGGCATTATTTTATCTAATATCTTTTAATAAAATAAATATATCCAAAATGAGTAAAATCACCAGCATTGTCCACAAAACCACCTACTAATCATCAAATGATGATGACTAACACCTCGAATTTCAAGTATATTCTTTTTGTTAATGTAATAGTAAAACTTTGGATCTATGGGATTCGACTAAGACCTAAATACAAGAGAACATTAGCTACTCTAAAATTATTAGAGCTCAAAATAGACTACATAGTTTTAGGTATTGTGTTTTTGTAATCATAGAGCTCATAACATTATGAAACCAGTAATGTAGTTACCAAGACTGTGGTTTCAAGTTCCCAAAGGACTTAGTCATGTGAAGGAGGCAGATTCAAAATGCAAGTATTTTGTACCAATTATATTAGGTTACATCATAATAAGCTAATTAATCGGAGGAGTTCAATTTACAAGGGGGCCAACATTTGTCCGAAGAAGAAGGAGCCGGAGAGAGAATTTCAGCTGTATTTATTATTGTTATTGTAGAAATACAACTATAGGGGTTACAATTTAGAAAAGAAACATGCCTCACATAAATCCTCAGATTTAACACTGAATAAGTACAGTTTTGCTAATGCATCATTAAAAGTAGGAAATTTCTTACTATTTAGAATAAACAATTCGTCAGCTAGACTGGAAAAGTACAAATAGCATGTGAAAGTGCAATGAGGGCTGCATAAAAAAAATAAGAAGAAGTTGCACAAACTCATATAGGTGGATGGGAAATGGAGTTGCGTGGAGGTTTACAATTAGGTGCAGAGTGGCAATAAAAAATAACCATTTAAACTAAATAGGGAGGTGCAGCATATTACAGATTAATGGCTTAATAGGCTGGAAAGTCTGCTTAAATGAATTGTGAAATGTTGCAAGAGCCATAAATAATGGGACAAGTATAAGAACCTGAATTGATTGAATTGGCTTGTGCTCCCCAAGATGCAGAAGTAATTGAAAAAAAGAAAGTTTAATATATGGAAGAACCAGAATAAATAGAATTAGCATGCTGTCCATAAGATGCTGAGGTTATGGAAAAAAGAATTGAAAAACCTTAATAGTTTAAGAGTGAAAATATGATATAAGTTTCAACTACCTGCCCAGGATCATATAGATAATTTAATTCATTGAGATCAATTATCTAACCTTAATTTTTAAGATATTAAGGAACTTAGAGCAATAGTGTGAGAGTTGTTTAAGCCCCAATATAGGAAGAAGTTATCAATTAGAGGATTGCACCAACTATTTTATAAGGAATATCTTTTGGAAGTCCAATATCATTAAGACATTAAATTGTCAAATCTGAACCATTAATTTAAGTTAGACCAGTCTCATAACAAGTAATTCAAGTACATTAAGATGCTGTTCCTCTATAATAGGTTGTTACACTGTAATAACAAACAAATGTTATACACCACCAACAACAATAACAATACTATTCTCATCAAATAACTCAATAACAACCATATTTTGTTTCACAAACTGTTTAATAACCTGCTATTTATAGTAGCAAGTCTTAAAATTTAATATAATATACTGATAAACCTTAAATATAATACTCTGATAATATTGTGGTTCAGTAATAGCCTATTATGTATTAAGAATAGTAACAACAACACTACAATATTATTTAGACATAACCACAGTAATATATTTAATAACATTCAAACGAAATGATACAGCATTAAATTCAACCAATTCAAGGAACTTAATTGTAATATTATCATTAGAAGCAACAATATCAACATCCTTAAGTATGTTTATATTTATATTTAGTATTAAAATCAATAGATTGTCAATTATCAATTGGAAATGCCTAAGACTAAATCTATCTATTCAGGGGCCCCTAAAGTTTAATATATCAATCAGCCATATTAAATAAATCAATATCAAAATCAACAACAATATTGAACAATAATGTGTAGTATTTATTTAGAGTTAAGAATTTAATAATAATATTTTATTTCTAAGACTAATTATGAGATAATCAGCCTTTATTCAACTAAGTCCAACACCTCTTGTACCATTGTAATAAAAAATCTAATCAATAGAAATCTCTATCAATCATATCCTTTAATGACATAAAGTTAGATTTATTAACCATTCATCAAAGTTCAACAGCCACCTCCATAACCCTAACCATAAATAGTTCGAGTAAATATATTTAATATCAAAACTCAGCAAAGACCTATTCATGTAGTTGATCTTGAACAATATGATGATATTTGGAGAAAAAGAGTTGAAGAATTGGAAAGATAGTTGAAAGAGTTATAAAACCAAAAGCCTCAACCAGTATCAGCACCAGGTTTTTGTTTTCATAATATTCTAAGAACCAGTTATAGAGTTAAGAGCAGGAGCTGATACTGAGGATTTAGAAAAACAGATATCCTAACTCTAGTTGGAGCTCTATAAATCCAAAGAGGAATATGAGGACTTATTACAAAAATATAAAGAGAGTTTGGAGGTCTAAGAATAATTAAGAGGTATTTAATAAAATTTATTTTAGAATAAATTAAAAATCACATTTGCTCTGATAATACTGGAGAATTGAAGAAAATAATTGCTCAACGAGATGCTGAAATAGAAAGATTAAAGGCTTTGTTAGCAAGTCAAAAGCCAGCAGCTCCAGTTGGTATCTAATATATAAAATTTAGTTATTGATAATTCTGATTAATTGTAGCTATATTAAGACAGAATAGCAGAGCTTGAGAAAAAGCTACAAGAATCAATTTTATAAGCAGAAAGATTCCGTTAAGAAAGTTAGCAATTTTAGTCATAATTACAATATTACAAAGATTAAAATGATGAAAAGGATGAAATAATTAAAGATCTATAAAGATAAATTGCAGAATTAAAGAAATAAATTGCAGATCTCAATAAATAAATTGATGATCTTAATAAATAAATTGAAGATCTTAATGCAGAGTTAGATGAGCTTTAAGGTGATTAAGAGGAAATAATTGAGTCAAGGATAGAGACAATACGAAACGAAATTAAAACATGGAAAGATAAATTTTTGGCACTTAATGTTTAATTCCATGATTAATAAGAAAAACTTATGTTAACTGAGGCAGAATTAGATCATATTAAAAAATAATAAGGAGGAAAAGTATTTCTTTATTTATATTTTATAGACTGGAGCCAGTTAAGTTACAACAACCACAACAACAAAAACAACAAAATGACATTATATATCATCATATTATATGTAATTTAATATATATATTAATATGTATTACAAATTAAATTAACGATGTTATTGAAAGAAAAGGCATATTATTGGAATAATGGGACTTTTTATTATGGGTAATGGTTAAATAATAAAATTAATGGTGTTGGAATATTGATTAATAGTCAAAATGTAATATTTGGCTAATTCAATTCTGGATTACTTCATGGATATTGTTAATTCATATATTGTAATAAGCATCAATTTTGCAAGTATGATAATGGTTAATAAATTGGTGTGATTAAATATCAATATTTTAATGGTGAAGTAACAATTGATAAAACAAATCGTTGTTCATAGGAAGAATATGATATAATAGAAAAATTAGACCATTAATATTTTGTAATGAATATTAATATCAAAGCTGATTTTATTGAAAACACAATTGAAATCTTGGAAAATAATATCTGAAACATAGATGTTTTTTAGCACTTTAATCAATCAATAAGAGAATAAAAGAATTGAGATCGGATTGATGTATGATTTAAGTGGTAGATTTGAGTATGGTTATTTCAACAATCAGTTGCAAGAGGGAAAGGGAGGCATAATATTCGAATCAGGTGACAGATATGTTGGAGAGTTGAAGAATGGGAAATTACATGGAATAGGAATATTTTACAACAAGATTGACAATTTATACACTTAAAGTCGATTTGAGGAAAATCAAATAGTTGAAATTTTGAAGTAATAGCAGGAACAAATTATATTACGAAGTCAGTGGCATCAAATTCCAGAACCTGAATATCTGAAGCAAAGCTATATTTCAACACCTAAAAAGCAAAATTAAAATTATTATTCAACCAAAAATGCCAGTAATAAACTATCGCAATCTGTAAGTCCTATGAGACCTACAGTCTCCATAAAGAGAGAAGCTATGTATTCTTAAATAAAAAACTATCCTAATATTGAAAATAAGTTTGGGAGTATTCAGACTCATTTTGGAAGAGAGGATCTTTAAATTATTTTACCTTATAAAAGCCGACAATTGAATAGTTACAAGAAATTCAATGTAATAGATGATAAAAGTAAGGCTGATTTGAGAGCCTAATTACATGATGAAGAGAAGGTTTTGATTAATTTATGAATAAACATTTATTATTAATATCTTTATATCCATGAGTGAATTGACAAGGTAGATTTCTGGAAATGAATCAAAAGGATTGATGGCAAGAAAATCATTTTGTGGTTCAAATTCATGCATGAATCAATTATTTAGACCTGAATTTGGATCTACTCAAAGTTTGGCAAATAATGAAAAGCTATGGCATTTAATGTAAAATTATTTGCCTTAAGATAAGAAGAGGTATTAAATATATAATAGGTTTAGTATATAAGAATAAATAGTGAATCATGTTGAATTTTCTTTGGCTAGAACAAGATTTGATTTCCATTAAGTACATTGCTATTAGGCCGTCTCGAGATCAATAAGAGATAGATTGATTGAAAGCTTCAATGATACTTAACTCTACTTCCATGAATAAGATTGTAAAAGATTGTACTATTTATCAATCGAATTCCTGATTGGAAGATGTCTATAAAATGCAATAGGCAATCTTGGATTGTAAACTGCTTATAGTGAAGCAATTCAGGAATTAGGTTACAAGTTAGAGGATCTCTATGAAGAAGAAGCTGATCCTGCTTTAGGAAATGGTGGTTTGGGGTATGTTTATGAATAAGATATAGTCGACTTGCAGCATGCTTTTTAGATTCATTGGCAACCTTAAATTATCCAGCTTTTGGATATGGTATTAGATATAGTTATGGAATCTTTAAATAATTGATTCAGAATGGATAATAAGTGGAAGCACCAGATTATTGGTTGGAGAAAGGTAATCCATGGGAAATTGAGAGATTGGATGTCCAATATCCGGTCAAATTTTATGGTAGAGTTGTAAAAAGATATGAAAATGGTGAAGAAAAGAGTTTATGGGAAGCAGGGGTATTCTACGTATTTATACTAGGAAACATTAGTTGCAAGAGCATATGATACACCTATTCCAGGATATATGACATTTAATACTATAGCATTGAGATTGTGGAGATCAGTTCCAGCAAATGAATTTGATTTTACTAGTTTTAATGAAGGAGATTATTTTAAATCATTAGAAGCAAGAGAGAAAGCAGAATACATTACATCAGTATTATATCCTAATGACAGTACATATGCAGGAAAAGAATTAAGATTAAAATAAGAATATCTTTTGGTAAGTGCTACATTATAGGATATCATTAGAAGATTTAAGAAAGTCAGAAGAGATTGGTCAACTTTAAGTGATAAAGTTGCTATTCAATTAAATGATACACATCCATCATTAGCTATTGTTGAATTATTAAGAATTTTAGTAGATTAAGAAGGTATGACTCATGCTAATGCCTGGGAAATAGTTTATAAAACATTTGGATACACTAATCATACTGTATTACCTGAAGCATTAGAGAAGTGGGGAATTGATTTATTAGGAAGTTTATTACCTAGACATTTAGAAATCATTTATTTCATTAATATGATCTTCCTTAATAAAGTCAGTGCCAAATTCCCAGGAGATAGTCATAAATTATCAGCATTATCTTTAATAGAGGAGGGACCAATTAAGAAAATTAGAATGGCTAATCTATCTATTATTGGTTCTCATATGGTTAATGGAGTAGCAAGAATTCATTCAGATTTACTTAAGAGTGATTTATTCAAGGATCATTATGAAATGAGACCCAAGAAGTTCACTAATATAACCAATGGAGTAGCACCAAGAAGATGGTTAAGATCATGCAATCCACAATTAGCTTAGTTATATGATGAATGGATTGGTACTGATGAATGGGTACTAAATATGGATACATTGAAGACACTTGAAAGTAAGGCTGATGATCAATTATCATTAATTTAATTTATGAAAGTTAAAAGATAGAATAAATTAAGATTAATTAAATGGGTAAGAGAAAATTGTAACATTGAAGTACATGAAAATACATTATTTGATATTCAAGTTAAGAGAATACATGAATATAAGAGATAATTCATGAATATCCTTTATGTTATTTATAGATATCTTTTACTTAAAGATACACCAACTGAAGGTAGAAAGAAGTTTGCACCAAGAACTGTATTTTTTGGAGGTAAAGCAGCACCAGGTTATTTGAATGCCAAAAGAATAATTAAATTAATTAATTCTGTTGCAGAAGTTGTTAATCATGATTTAGACACTAATCAATATTTGAAGGTTGTCTTTTTACCAAATTACAATGTTTCATCTGCTGAAGTCATTATACCAGCATCAGATATTTCATAACATATTTCAACTGCAGGAACAGAAGCATCTGGTACATCAAATATGAAATTTGTAATGAATGGAGGTCTTATTTTGGGAACATGGGATGGAGCAAATATTGAAATAGCTGAAGAAGTAGGATTAGAAAATATATTCATTTTTGGAGCTAGAGTAGAAGATGTTGGAAAATTGATTGATAATATGAAGAATAGTGATCCATTCAAATATGTTTAGAAACCTTTATGGAATGTAATCGAAGAGATTAGAGCAGGTAAATTTGGCCATGAACATCATGCTCTTCTGGATTCCATTACCAATCGTAATGATTTTTATCTTGTTGCTCATGATTTCTATTAATATGCTTAAGCATAAATGAGGGTATTAATTATATTTATTTAGATTGATTAATTGTATTAAGATAAGATTGCATGGGCTAGAAAAGCATTTTACAATTCAATTAGATCAGGAAAGTTTAGTAGCGATAGAACAATCCATGAATATGCTAAATTAATATGGTAAATGGAATTGTAATTCTAGGAATATTGAACCAGTCGTTGTACCTTCACCAACAGCATCCAAATAAGATAGATTCAAAATCTAAAAGTGAAAAATTTATGAACATAAATATTAATATTATGATTAATGAGTTTCTTAATATGACTTATAGATGGTGTGGTAGTGATTCAACTATCATCTAGGGATATGTGTTATGTGATAATCCAAGTAAGGAATGTTAAAATTACATCTCTAAATTTACTGGTCCTGCCACTTTTTCTGATGAATTTTTTAAAATACTTGCAGCTAAAACAGATGAGTATATTGTTGTCATCATATTTTCCAATTCATTTCTCATAGACCCATCAAAATGTTCATTCATATGCTCTACTATTGGTTAATAATTACCTTTTTATCCAAAGCACATAACACATACATATGATCCATTGACAAATTATAAAATAACCCTTAAAAATAACTTAAACCCATTTAATTTAAGAGTTCAGATATTTTTCAATACTTTCGAAAGATCAGTCACATAAGGGTAGTTGATTCCTATATTGATATGCCCAAAATAACTGTTGACTAATATTTGGGAATATCTCATAGAATAGAATAGTTTCACAGAAACTCTTGATGAACTATAAGAAGCTGTTTAATTTGCATAAAGGTAAGTTAAATTATCTAATGCAATTATCGCTAACACTTTGATAAATGGTTGTGCATTGTTCTAGAAATACATTTAAATTAAACCAAAATTTGCAAAAAAGGATATGGAAAATGATATTATGAATCTTGTATTTAGCGATTTGGAGCACTCAGTATCTTAAATTAAAAATATTCCATCATACATTAATTAGAATGGAAAATTCATACAATAGTTAATGATTTTAGTTAAAAACATGATTACTTAATTCTTCATATTTATTGAAGAGACAATTGAATTGATCATGGAGAATGAATTTGATTCCTCTGAATTGTGTCATGTGCTTGAAGGACAAATTGAAAATTAAGTTGGCAAATTCACAATAACAATGCATGAGTTTGCTCTTGTTGAATAAGCTGATTTTATAATTCTGTTTGAGAAAATTAAGGAAACTATCTTTGATATACATAAAGATATTGAGAGATTTATAGTGAAAACTTCTGCATTTGTAGACGAATAAATGCACAAAGTAAATTAAATTTTTTAGGATTATCCAGCTTTAGCCAATGTGAGAACATTTTAAGCAATTTAAACAGATGCATCTTAGCATATTGTTCATGAATTAAGAGAAACTGATTTAGCAGAATTAAGCAACTTTTGGAGACCAGAATTTTCAAAGAAAACAGAATTTATAAAAAAGATTTTAATCTCATATTTGGATTATAAAGAAGAGAAATTAAATTTACCAGCTAAAACACCAGACTTTTATTATTCCCTTATAAGAATGGGCTTAGATCCAAAAATGCCTATCTAAACAATCTAAATTATTGTTGATAAAAATGATTAAGATTTCATCAAGGACAAGAATAATCTATTTGTTTGTAAAATAAGCACCATTTAAAGTGGAAAACGAAAAGCTTTTAAAATATATCTACACACAAATGAAGAGATTGTGCTTTACATGATTAAGAATTAAGTAGTAATAGTATCTTTTGATTACTTCAATAAAGGATTATGGGTAGAATAGGAATAAAAAGATGATTTAAAAATTACTCTATCAGCTGCAGTTAAGTTCATTCTCGAAACTGACATCGAGTACATAAAAAATATTTAACTGTACGAATTGGATGGTAACCTAACCTAACCAGATGTTGATGGGCAATCGAAATTATTGGTGAACTTCTCAATGGATATGAAAGACTCACTTAAAGTGGTAAAGAAGCAATTTCTAAAGAAAATAGAGAAAGCACAAAAAGTAGGTGGACCTTAAGCTACTGACCCTTCAATGTTGGCTGCTGGAGCCATAGGCTCTGGTTTGGGTATTTTTATCGTAGATTGCTTGGATGATAACATTTCGTGGTAATAAAAATTACAAAGAGCAGGATATGGAACAGCTGAAACCACTGCATTTGCTGCACTTTCCATGAATCTTCCATTTGTTGGATTTTTAGTTGGTTAGACGTTCTTATTCTATGCTGTACACAAAGTTTTCTCTAATAAAGTGTTAAGCATGTAAAATAAAATGAAGAATATGGGGCATTTGGGTATAAAAACATCAATGGGTGTTGGATCAGCTGTGGCTGGGCAAATATTGATCCCTATTCCTGTTTTAGGGGCTCTTATTGGTAGTGTTGTGGGAGGTGTTGGAGTAGGGCTATATCATAAATTCATAATCCCTAGTACTCGAAACTCATTGTTCAATATGATAGGCAGATTAGAGTAATACATTTAAGAGAATGGATAATTAAAGTATGAAAAAGAGGCAATTAAAATGATGCGTATTAATCCAGATCACTTTTTCATGAATTAACCCTAATCCCTTGATTGTTCTGATTGGTTAACTCTAATCTCAGTACATTTGGTTAATGAGATTTAATATCTCTTTGAAATAAGATGTGAGGAGAAAAGAAAAAAAATATTAGAAAAACCAGACAGTGCCGCTAAAATTGAGGAGCTTGTGAAATTAGATAACAAATAAGACTAAGCTGAAGAACAATTTTGTAAGTGGGAAATGGTCAGATATTACATATACAAAGAAAATATTTCAACTTTTAAATATGCAAAATAAGTGGGTGAATTTGTGGCTGGAATGATTGGGAATTTTAAGCTGTGATTATTGAGATAATTAATTATTATTTTTAATAAAAATTTATTTAATGATGAAAATCACCACTTAGTGACAATTAGTCATGGACTTTAGTCATAGTTACACTGAATAATAACATTATCATTTTTATGATGTAAAATCACGTACGGTCTGCTGATTAACAATATGCGGATATTACGAAAACCCATTACTGATTATATATATATTAATTAATGTTAGACCCTAACGAACTCTCTAAATGGAACTGCATTATTGAACCAAAAGTTAGGGGTGACAAATCATATAGTGGACTCTACATTGGAGACATCGATTGTGCAAAAGATGAATACCTTCTTCAAAAATTATAAATTGGGGCCATTCTGAGTGTTATCGATTATCCTGAAGTTACTTTACCTGATATCTATGCACATTCTAAGATTTGCATCTCAGACTCAGAGGCAGAATCACTTTCAGATCACTTTCCTAGTTGCTTTGATTTTATAGAAAATAATCGATAACATACAAACGTTATGGTTCATTGTTATGCTGGTATTTCGAGGAGTGCAACAGTTGTATTAGCATACATGATGAAACATTTTCGGTGGAATTTGGATCGTGCATATTAAATACTATGGTGTTTGAGAAAGTAAATTCTACCAAACGAAGGATTCATGAAATAATTGAAGGCTTTTGAATAGCATCTCTTTGGTAATTAGATAGATGACTGGTCCTAGCAATCTATTTAACAGATTCCTAATAAACCAGTCCCAGATTCTAATCAATATTTGAAATAGGTTGAAATAGAAATTGAGGAGAGACAAAGAAATTTGGAAATATTAAAAGAGAAATTCAAATAAATAAAGAATTTAAAAAAAGTTCCACAATATTCCAGGACCGATTGTTAGTGATTATATAATATATTAATTTTAATGAACTCACCTGGCTCACCTAATCGAATTATCAATAATGCCTATTTTTTAAAGAAAAAACTATCATCAGGATCGTATGGTGTAGTATTTGAAGCTGAGGACATTGTAAAAAAGCAAATGGTTGCAGTCAAGATAGAAAAAAAAGAGAAGAACGCAACGTTGGATCGTGAAATACACATCTTAACTAGATTATAAGGAACATAGGGTGTTCCTAAATTGATATGGAGTGGGGTTGATAACAATTCAAATATATTGGTTCAGACTTTATTGACTAAAGATATTGGGGCATACTTAAAAGAATATAGAAAGTTTTCCCTCAAAACGGTGTTATTGATTACAGATTATTTGTTATAAGTGATCAGGAGGATTCACAATAAGTCAGTTGTTCATAGAGACCTTAAGCCCGAAAATATCATGTATCATATGAAATAAATATACATCGTTGATTTTGGAATCAGTAAACTTTATCGCGATACCAATCTTAAACATGTGTAAAAAAGTTTGTAATATTAGACCATTTAAAGAGGGTAGATCATTTGTTGGTACAACAAGATATGCATCTATTGCTGCACATAAAGGATAGGAAATTGGTAGAAAAGATGATTTAGAATCAATAATATATATAGATGTTTTAATGTTGAAAGGGTATAATTACAAAATTAAATTAGAATAAAGAACTTTGCCATGGTAAAACATGCTTGGTTAAAATAATAAAGATAGATAACGATAAGTTGGTGATAAAAAATAAAAAATGACACCATCAGAGATTTGTTTAGACTTACCACTTGAATTTACCAAAGCATTAGAGTATTTTATTTATTCTACTAGATATGTGAGATCACTACATTATTAGAGTGACCCTGATTATGATTACTTGATTCAAATGTTCAGAAAATTGGCTCAACAAAACCACATATAATATGATGACATTTATGATTGGAGTCAACCTGCATCTCAACCAAGTGTGACTTAAAAATAGGAGGGACTTATTAAACAGATCTCATCTCTCTAGTAATTTGAAAGATCCCCAATGGCTATGTAGAATAAATGGTATTAAGTTATGTTTAAAAAGTCATTCACTAAGAGTACCATCAACAAAAGACATAGCTTAGGATAGAAAGAGATCACTTCAAAATACAACATAAATATTACTATTAAATGATGATGCCATAGACAAATCAATTGAAAACACCTATCAATTAAGTTAAATAGTTAATGAACTTGATCTTAAATAAGATTACATGACATCAGATGATGCAAATGATACACTATTTTCAAGGTATTCTCAGTTAAAATCATAAAATTTATCAATGTAATCAAATAACTAATTTAGTCGTCACCCTCAATACATGAAACACATTTGAATGTTATTTTATATGCTTGCTTAACTATATAATTAACTATAAAAAAATGCAGAAGATTATTGGCAAATATTCCTTTAACATGAATCATCTCATTGGAAGAGGAGCTTACGGGAGTGTCTACAAAGGAGTATCCGTCGAAGGACTTCCAGTTGCAATTAAAGTAATTGATAGAAGAATGATTAATTAAGTAACGTATAGCATCCTAACATTTAGACCAATTCTTAATAACTTTTCAATGAAATCTAATCAATGAAATAGCTGAATCATCCTAATATTGTCAGATTCATTGATTTCTTTGAAACTTAAAACAATTTCTACATCATCTCTGAATTTTGTAATGGGGGAGATTTAAGAGCAGTTATAAAATAAGGTAAACTAAACTCAAGAAGTGTCATTAAAATATTAAGATAGATTCTCAATGGGTAAATTGTTTGAGTTAAGTTAGTTATTAAGAATTATACAAGTAGTCAATCATACATAGAGACATAAAACCAGCAAATATTTTATTACATTAAGGAATTGTAAAATTGGCTGATTTTGGTTTTGCAAAAAAAATTGATTTTGAAAACGATCTGATGACTAGTATTGCTGGTACACCACTTTACATGGCTCCTTAGGTTGTTTTGAGATAACCATACACAGCTAAATGCGATATATGGTCACTGGGAATGATATTATATGAACTATACTTTGCTAAACCACCATTTCAAGCAGATAACATTCTATAATTGCAGGAAATGATTTGTAAACCAATCAAAATTCCGTAAATGGACAATCCTGAATTACAAAAACTGATTCAAGGATGTTTATAAGTCAATGAAGAACAGAGATTGAGTTGGGATGAAGTCTATTCAATTAATTTGTATGAGGAAGATAAACAACCAAAATATGCTAGAATATTAGTTGAAGTGGAACCAGAATAGACTGATTATAGAAAATTACTAATAACAAATTATTTGTAAATAGAATTTGAGGCAAATCAAAGAATTTTTATAAATTAGTTGAATTTTGCCAGATGTGCATTTAATTTTAGTTTTTTTGCATAAAACCTTGATTAAACCTTCTTAGACTTGGCTAAAAGTTTAAGGGTTTTTGCCTTTTTTAAAATTAATGAATTGGAAAAACCAACATTTTTAAAAGAATATTAAAAATTTTAATCTCATGATACAGGACAATATTGTATGAGTCAACATGAAATAATGAAGAAAGCTTTTATTGAAAATACACCTGAAATACCAGCAAACTTTGTGATTGACTTTGAAGAGTTAATCCGTTCTTTGGAAAATTATTACTAATAATTTGTAAATTAAATTAATGGATTGCATAGAAATCAACTACTTTTTACTTTTATGATAAAACAAATCTCTAATATTCTAAAAACATACAAATAAAATGAGTGTTTTCAATTTACTGACATTTATGATTTGCACCATGTCACTGATTAAGAAATAATATAAAAAATTTTATTATGAAATATCTTATTGTTGCTTTCCTTGTTTTCTGCATCTCTTGTAAATTAGTTGATGATGATCTTTTTTCAAACAAATTTGAAGAGTTGAACAATATTAGGGAAATCAAAGGTAAATTAAACATAGAGTAAATATACCAAAAATATCAACCAACAAAAGTGGAAGAAACCTCAGAATAGAACAACAACTACACATTCAGAAGACTTCAACAATTCGTTGCCAAGACTTGGACCATTACAACTAATTATATTACATCAGAACAATAACATCTCACTAGTCAAGAAAGTTTTACCGAAAAAGTTAACTCAGAGTTAGATTTAATAAAACAAAAAATATTATTGGAATGGAGTTTAGAGACAAATATGGATGCAAAAAATTAGATCAGGTAGGATATTATCAAGAGATAAGAAGTCTTAGTTCCTGAAATACCATTACCACTTTAGGAGGAAGATCCAACGTTTGAATAAGAGTAGCCACTTCCCAAAGACTATGAAAAGTATGCTTAACTTGTCCAAGAAACTACTGAAATTATTAAGTAAAAGTTAGTTGAATGGTATGAAACAATGCTCCCCACAGATAAAAATAATCTAAGAACAGCTCAATTGAGAAAGCTCAGCCACTTGATTCCTGAAATGGATAGTGATAATGCTATGGTTTTCAATTAGCCAACTGAATAAATATTGAACCCTTGAGATACGGGAGAGTGATTGATTTTAATATAAAATTAATAATGTAAAAAACCTTTGTCATGGATATTAGAAATGTTGGTGGTTTGCGGACAACTGCCGATCATCTATACAAGCATTAGTAGGCCTTATTAAATGTAAAATCTTCACTAAATATCAAACCTCCTAAACCAGTATTAATAATCAATTAGATATAGCCTGTAGACTAAAAGAAAAGACAAGAGAGTAAATATAATGAAGCTGAATACAACAATGTCTTGAAAACATTTAAGGCTGTTGTAACAATTAAAAAAGTGTAAGAATTTTAAGTAATCAAAGCATAGGATTGATAACAAACAACCCTTCACAAAGAAAAGAACTAGCAGTAATATGAACAAAAAATAGAAATTTGAGTTGCAAGAACATGAGTTAAACATGAAGGCATAAAACAGAAGAATTGGTAGTGCAGGATCAATGCAAGAAAGGAAGAAAAACCAGTTTGATCCTATTGCCCATCCCCCAGTTTTTTTTAGGAGGGAAGGGCAAAATCTCTCAAATGTCCGTCTCGATAATTTAGTGCAGCATATTGTACTATTTAATATCTATTATTTAGGCAAAAGACTCAGGATCTGGTGAAAAGATAGATAAAAGTTCATTTTCACACAAAAAAGGCTAGAGATCTAAATCATCGGGCAAAATATCATAAATGAAAATACAAGTTCCTGAAGACGATGAGAATTAATAAAGAGAATTTGTTTATGAGATTCCAAAACTTAAGGGTGAAGAAAAGAAGGATTATTATGAACTAAAAAAAGAATTAATAAGTATATTTAAATCATTATCAAAGTGACAATTTTTAAACATAGAATATATAAAACAGATGATCTCGAAGCATTGTTTGGTAGAGTATTAATCCACAATCCCTAATTGCATATGATATGGATAGAGGATATTTTTAATGAAATTAGAGAAGAATTTTTGGAATTTGATTGAATATTAATATAATAATCATTAATGTTCTTCTTATTTTTCGCGTTTGGTAGGTAATGAAAAAGCTATTTACATTAATTCTGAAATGTATTCTGGACTAATTTGATTAAAAACTCCTTTCTGAAATAGGAAATGGAAAAAATGAATTTGATTTGGTAGTAAGCAATGTTAATAATATTATGTAACCTCCATTGTTTGATTAGGTAATTTAATGTCTTCTTCTTCTACAACCTTTGATAAATCATCATATAGTTCAACGAAATGCTTAGGATATTGTGAAAAATAAAATGTTGATATCTTTTACTACTACTTAAAATTTATGATTTTATATGGTTCTAATTACCTATAAATATCACAAACAGCAACTGTGATATTTGTATGAGTGTAATAATGAACAATAAGTTCATTTCCCATAATCCAAGGTGTGTCTAATAGTAAGCAACCTTTAGAATCAATCTAATATGGAGTGCATGTATAATTATTGAGAGCTAAATTCTGATCACATTCAATTCGTATCAAAAATGGATGTTATTATGTGTTTGGATTTGCAGTTATTATGATGTAATTGCTGATAATTTAAGACTCTGGTTATTCTTCTTTGATAACTATTTTATTCACATTATCAAATGCTTTGATAATAGTAGCATTCAATGACTGTTTTACATTGATTAATTTAAATTAAGTTGATCTTGGCTTCCATAAATAAAATTAAAAATCATCTCCAAAGTATGTTTACTTACAAATCAGAATGTACTTCTACTTTACTAATTCAAAAAATATCAGTAGATTTTTATCTATTATATTAATTTCACCACATTGTCTGTTTTCAGCTAATTCCCAACTTGAAAAATAATTATCATTACACCTACCATCTGGAGTTTAAAATACATTAAACTATTCATAAGTTATGAGTAATTCTAGAGTTGGAAAATAATTATATTTTATGCATTAACTAGTATAAAGTAACTTTACCTCGTCTGAAATTTCGAGAATTAGACCACAAAATTATTAAGTTGGTAATTTTAAACTTGTATTAGAAAGTTTTGATTCCATGAAATCTAGTACCCATATGGTCATAGAATCTGAACTTAAAAATCCTATTTCTCTTTCTGAGTATTCAAAAGGCTAGCTCATAAACCAGACATCTTTCATTTGTTTCTTGACTAAAGGTGAATTCTTTCTAATATCATAAACTTCATATTCCCCTGTTTATTCTTTATCCGAGCTGAAAAAGCAAACTATCCTATAATTTGATACAGGAATCAAGTATTTGAGATAATAATCTAAATAGGTCTTTTGTTCCAAGAGTCGTGAGTACAAAAATTTGTTATTCATGAAATGTTAGAATTTTAAATCCTCATATAATTATATAAATATCCTTGTAAAAATTAATATTGTATAAATCACAAAGCTTGTTGAATAATTTCATCAATAGTTTTATCAATTGTTCTAATATGAATAATAAATGATGCAGCCTTTGCAACTATGTTCAGATCAGGGTCTAAAGCCTTAGCCAATCCTTCTAATACAATCATATTTGTTAACAATGCTGCAAAATGTCCTTCAATAGACATGCCATTTGCTCTAAGTATTTCTAACATACATCTTAATACCTATCCTATATTCATTTATGCCAAAGGAACCTTACAAACTGATGTAAATAAGTCCTCCATTTCTTTCATAAATTTATCTTATACTTTTTGTTCAATTTCTCTCTAATTGTATCTGGCCAATTAGAGCATTAATTTACCACACTCATATGGCTTCCTTAATGTAACGAACATAACTAATTTTATAAAGGAGGCTCTATCGTTTTTATTTAAAATTGTAACCATACCAGGATCCAAAAATATTATTTATACATCCTTCCTCTATTAACCCTATCTTTTCATAAAGTTGTCAAATAATTTCTCATCTGATTTGTTTTCTTTCTTCAGCAAAGACATCTAAATTATAAATGTTTAATACATTTCCTTAATCAATCGTATTTGATTGCATTTATGCCAACTTAGTTAATCCTTTCTCTATTAAATCATCTACTATTTCATAGACCTTATCTTAAAGATTCCATAATTTTTGATGAATTTATTCTTTAAAGTTTTTTGGAATAGGAAAATCTTTAATTCTTACCATAATATTTCCTGCATGACAATCTGCATGAATGAAATTATCATAAATCAACATTTTGTAAAAGGCTTTCAAACCTAAATTAGCAAGTGCATAATGTTCTTAAGTTCTTTCTTATTTCAGAAAATGAGTTAAAGGAATAGCTTCTTCATAAGTTTCAGTTAAAATTTCCGCTGAAACTAACCCATCTATGACCCTCGGAAACACAACATGAGGGTTATTGTTGAACTTTTCACAAAATACCTGCAAATTTCTTCCCTCAATTCTGAGATCTGTTTAGTTGACTAATGTCTTCTAAAACTCTTCAAATGTAACAGGCATTCCCAATTGTTTGATTTTTAACGTTTAACTGAAAAAGTTGGCTATTTTATATAAAATTTTGATGTCCATGACTAGATTATCAATAATATCTGGATGCCTAACCTTAATTGCAACATATTCCCCATTAAGTTTGGCCCTGTGCACCTATGCAATAGAGGCTGATGCTATGGGCTTTTCTTCGAATTCCTCAAATACATCTGTTATCTTTTTATGAAATGCTTACTCGAACTATTTTTTGGTTTCCTCTAATGAATGAGGGTTTGTGGAATCTCGCAATGATTCCAAAGCACTAATAATTTCTTCTCCAAAAATGTCACCTCTATGACTGGCCCATTATCCCAATTTAATCCATAACGGCCCTGCTGACTACAGTGTGTAAATCAGATATTATAGCCAATATGGGAATAGGTAAGACTTAAATAATAAAGAAAATGGGAGCATTAGAGCTAAAGGAGAGAATTTTATTAAAAGGTGCAACATTCTGATTAATCTTCTGAAACTTTGCCAAATTCTTTAAAACCTCGATGAGTGAGCAGTCTTCTTTTCTCCGAAATACTCTTGTGTTAATGCCTAAATTCATGAATCAAATTACCTCTGTATCGGGGATTTAATTGTACATAGACGAAAAATGCATCTACTGATATCTTTCCCTACCTTATCTATAAAGGATGTAAGAAAACGTTATTCCCATACCCACTCCAACTTTTGTTTTTGATAAAAACCTTTACTACTTGTTGAGATGTGTGAAAGGATAACGTAGCACTTTTTGCATCTATATTATATATTTTAAAAATCACTTAGTTAGTTCACATACGGATTTCATATTTATATATTATTCTAATTTACCAATTGGACTATCTGATCTTTGAATGAATAACTATTTATCATCACTCAAAAATAGACATTATTCCAAAATGTGCCATCCACATTATTGAAGTATTTAAGATAAGTAGTATTGCCCTTATACTTTGAATTCTTTATTATATTTTTGCTATTTTTGTTTTTTGCCCTAAATTAAATAAAAAATACCTTCACTTCTGTAATTACAGGACGAATCCAATACTCTTCGGTAATATTGAATAATAAACTTTATTGATCGTTAGTTTCCTGATTAAAGATATCCACTTTTACGAATTAAGGGAGATCGTTTGCCCCAATTAAAGTAAAATCGATTGGAGCCTTGTAATTTTTAAGTTCATAAAATATTCTATGGGTGCCACCATAATCCAAATCTCGTAAAACTATTGCATTTTCCTTAAACATTTCCTAATCCTCATCATCGATTTCTTTAGTATGAATTTATAGAGTAAATGAGTCTAATAATCTTTCAAAGAAATAGTTCTTCTCTTCTTAAGTACCTAAATTTTCGAAAGTAATTCCATAGCGCTTCTTGATAAAATCATTAGTAATCTCATAGGAACCTTCAGCAAATACTGATTGATTCTTAGGAGCTACACTTTGGAACAAGTTTTTGAGTTTTACTACTATCTTTTAGTTATCAATTAACACTGTTTATAATTAAGGTTTATTCTCATTCAAGGACAATTGTAGGCAATAAATTTATTAACTATTTGGTTTTTCTAATTATTTGAGTGAGGTTATTCTTTGCTATTACAAAAACCCTTCAATATTCTTGATGTTATCATTAATTTAGTTTATCAATTTTGATTTATCGATAATAGTAACATTAGGTAAGTAATAAGTACTATGAATTAAACTTTTTGAAGACTCTAAAATTTGGATAGATTACTAATTTAATCTGGATAAATGTTAGAGAATTTCTTCCTTCTCCTGAAGCTCATATTCATCCACATTCTCTTATTTGAAGAATGCCAAAAATGATTGTTAATCACAACGGATATCGAATTAAAAAATGAATTCAGATTCAGAGTAAATTGTTACTCTAAACCATCTTAATCCTATATTGTATAACCACCATTAACAAGTACCACCTAAGAAATTGATTGACTGCTCTTATAGCAAACCTTAAGGATATGGCCATATAGCTATTTTGTCCTCATTTTATTCTCTTACCACTTATATGAATGGAACAATTAGATATTAAATGAAGGTCTTAAAATTATTAAGATATTTAATTGGATAAGGAAGTGTTCGATTATACTAAGTAAATTATAAGAAATCCTATAATTATACTATTTCAATTATTTCATTTAATATTTTATCTTGTACTTTTGCTTAGATCTTTAATGTTTACTATACTTAACATATCTCTATTTAAGTGTTCTCATATTAGTAAATGAAGGAAACATTAGGTAACAAAGGTATAAAAACTACTTACCCTGTAAAAGTATCAGTAAAATAGAAAAATTAATGATCATCTAAAGTAATGTTATTTGTTGTATTGTGTCTGTCTGCAGTTTGTTTTGCTATTTGCATTCTCAATTATTGATTTTATTCTGTTAAATGATAAATTTATTCTGCATGACGAACCTGTAAATCCTTGGATTCTTTCATATGAATTTATTCAGTTTCTCCTATCTTTACTTTTAATTAATTTATTTCTTCTTATAACTACTTTGCTTAATGCTTCCATTCAAGTGCTTATTTATCATAAAAACTTTTTTCCTTCTCTATTTTAATCACTTCATTAATGAGTACTTGATATTTCTAATCCATATCATTATTTTATGATTATTCTTCGACCTTCTTTTTAAAATGAATCCTAACTTATTCTTCTACTTTATTAGTAATCATTTTCTCCAATTTCACCATAGATTTTACTTTAAAAGGCTTATGATCTTTTCTTATTTCTGTTGTTGTTTCTTAATCATCCTCAACTTTACTGGGACGTTTGATTCTATATTATTTAAGTTTAATTGTTGAATCATCGTTAGTTGTTTTTATTCTAGATAGGGAATTCTTTTAGGGAGTCTATTGCTAAATTTCTTGGAATTCAATCATTCTTGGAATTGAACTTTTTAATGTTTCCAACAATCTCATAATTCTGATAGTGACTGCTTTTTTACAAGCAAATGGTGTTTATTCAAAGGTTTCCTGAAAGGATTTCTATAGTAGAGCAGATTTTCTATTGGACAATCCAGCAAAGCGTTTGTAGAAAGGATGAGTGACCCCAACATATTTCACCAATAATTTTTTGGAATTCTCATAGAAGATTTAAGTAGTTTTGAAACTATGATTAATTTGACACAATACCCATTGGTTAGCAATTTGCTTTTTTTCTTAATTTTAGCCAATTCATCAAAGGTTGCCAACTCATAAGATTTTGCTAACGTTACATATCCATTAATCAATAAAACGGCAACTTATTAATTAAGCTAAGTAAAAGCTATCTACTCATATGATTAGAGAGCTATTTCTGCATTTAGAAAGGCTTTGCTATATAATCCTAATTAGGTGCAAATTTTAGCCATATTCATTCTAACAATATATTGAAGTGCTGATGGAAGCACCTCAAGTAGGTGAGCTTTAACAAATTTTAGGATAGCTTTAGATAAGAGCTCATTTCTAAATAAATAATTTGGTACTTATGCAATAGAGCACCAAGATTGTTGAGGCAAATAGCTAGTATGACTGTGGAATCTGATTGATTTCGAAACTCTTGTATCAATTATTCATATTAAAGAATCATTTATTCCTTATCAGATAGATGAGTTATAATTGAGAGTCTGTTCATTATTTTAATTTACTGAGTATTGAAAATAAAAAAAACTTTTATAATCAAGAACAACCAAAGAATCTAAACAGACAACCTTTTTCTTGTTTAACTGTATTCAACCGTTAGGGTTTGTTACTTGAAATTGGAGTCTTGTAATGGGAGAGGTCATATGTGGATTTCCTTTTGGGGGCTCTCTACTCAAATGTTGTATGGACAAGGGTGAAAACATTATTTCCTGTCTCTTCCAATTTCAATGTTGATTAATATGATGGAAAGTCCATCTTTGGGTTTCCATTCTTCTTTGAAACATAAGCTTCATAATTTTGTGGGTTCTTGTCCACTGGGTGTTCTTGAGAGGCTTTCTCTAAGGCTTATCTCATAGCCTCAGTAAGTTCGGTAGTTGAGGGCAAGTCAATTTCAACATTATAGATACCATCTGGATTTGGAATGTAGAATCTATAACATTTGTTTAACTATTAAAAGCATTCCTTTAAAGGACTGATCAGGGATTTTTTCACCTTGTTGGCTGAAGTTTAAGTACTATCAGTTTGGGACATAGAGAAATAAGTTAAAGGAAAATTTTATTTATATCCCCATGTTTTTTATTGAGATTAAATATTCATAACTTATTATTTAAGTATGTCACCATAATATGGTATTTCCAATTATTACGCTTCAGATTACACTAATTTTGTCGCTTAACAGATCACCCTTCCCTTATGCCCTTTTATTTTCTAATAGGTAAATTCTATCACTCAGTTATTTGTTCTTTTTTTCCAAAGATTCTAAGGTTCTCCCCATTTTTAATATTCTCTCCTTGGCTTTCGAAAACACTTGGTAACTATCTTTTGAGGTTAAAAGCTCTTTTTGTAATTCTTATTCTAATTTAATTTAATTAACTAACTTATATTATATAATTACCTTTAATTTCTCTTTGTTTATCAACTCCGAAAATTTTATCAGCAAATTATTTTAAGCAAACAACTGCCTGGGAGTTTGACATCTCAGCTTCCAGTTAAGGTATGGTATTAAATAAAGTTTCTTTGATTTATTGAATAGTCATTTTCATTTAATCTGTTTCTAAATAGTTTCTTTTCAATTCATCTTTTTTATGTATGAGTGTATTTTAAATTTCATTGTATTGTTATTATTGTAACTGAATCTAATCTTTTTATAATCTAATTTCGTCATCCAATTCATTCAATCTAAGCTTGCATTCTCTTAATTATTAATCTCTTTCAATAATAGTTTATTTTTAATTTTAGATAATCACCTCTAAATCCTATTTCTACTTACATTCTTACTCTGTCATTTCTATTTATATTTTTATTTTGTTTTCCAGATCCTATAATTACAATTTTAATTCTTCTTTATGCTTTTTATATTGCTTTTTCTTTTCGAATTGCAATTCATGAAGTCTCTACAATTCACTTTCCTTTATTTCGTATTCTGATTATAAATAGAGTAATTCTTTTTTTAATTGCTTGTTTTCATCATTCCCAAATCCAAAAATGCCTTTTTTAGTTGATTGAATCTAATCGTTTTTAATGAAGTATTACATTTAAAAGAGTTTCTAATTTGGCTTACAATTCATTAACTTTTTCTTCCTTCTCTAATACTTCTTCTCCTTTTCTTTTTAATGCCAATTCAACTTTGGCCAACCTTTAATCAATTTGTAATTTTTATTAATTTAAGAGATAACACTTTTCTTCCATCTCTTTTTTCTTAATTTCAACTTCTTACACTTTTTTTTCTTCTTATGCCAAACGCAACTTCAATTACTGTAAAGCTGCTGAAATCTTCTTTTTGTTTTCTTCTAAATTTAAGTCCATGTCATTTATATTCATTATAAAATTATCATCATTTTTTAGATTTCTTTTTTTTACTTCTCTTTTTACTAACATCAGGTATATCTGCTAGCATTATGCCAGGTCTTGGCAAAGGTATCTTGTAGGGATTCAAATGACCTTATGGAATCACGATAGATTTTTGTAGCACATTTATTGGAACAAATTTATTCTCCGATGCCAGTCTATTTTTCAAATGATTAATTTCATTGATCTAATTAATGATTAAAATACTTATTTATCTGCTTCTTACTTAATGCTGTGCGTTTTGAAAACAGCACTAAACTACCTTTAAACATTTGGATTCTTGAAACAACTTGATGACATTATTCTATTGTTTTAAATTGTTTCTTAATTAGGATTTTGACTGATTCCTCCAGGTAACCAACTTCCCCTTGCCTTTTTGAGATCCAATAATCGTTACGAATTAATTTTATTTTCTAAATAGACTTATTTTTATTAAAAATCTTCTACTTCCTCCTCTATTTGGGTAGGCATGACTACATTATCCACAATTTTAGTCATTGGAGCTGCACTCTGTACCATTCTACTTTTTGGCACAGCTGTTTAATTTAAATAATTTGCATAAGCTTTCTCTTCAGCTAAATCCATTTTTTTGGATTCATAAATGTCAGACATTTTAATCCCGACATTGGAAAATTATGAGCCAAAAGTGGATAACTACATTAGAAAAGTAATTTACATATCCAGATTACAAAATCATTTCATCGATTCTACCCTTATTATTTGCCCAATCCTTCATATTTTGAACCATCTCTATATCCTCTCTTTATTCTCTAATATCTTTAACCCTTTACTAAGAATAGTATTAATTTAGTCTAGCTACAGCCATTTTATCATCAATTCCAGTGGGATCATAATGATGAAATGTGCCTTAAAATTCTCCAAGTCTTTCTTTTTATCCTATCTGATAAGCCTATTCAGTATCTTTATCTGTTTTGTAGGTCTTTTTCTCAGGAGCAATACTAATGTACTTATTTTTGTTGGCTTTTTTAACTTTCTTTTTTTTAGGTGAGGCATCCTTCTCGAGATTTTTTTGAGATTCTCCTGGCTTCTCTGGCGATAGTTCTTCATCCTCATCTTGTTCTTATTCCTGCTCTATTCCTTCTATTTACTCTATTTTATCCCTATCACTAGGTCTATCTGCCTTTAATGGAGATTCCTATCTGACTACTTATCTTCTTGTACTTTTTTATTACTCTTCGAAGGTTTCGAAAACTGGATGATTAGTATCATACATCCATGATTGTTGTTATTTAATTGTTGAGTGTTATTATTAATTTGTACGGGGTCTGGATAGTTTATCAATTTATTCAACCATTTTATAAGCAGTTTATGAAGTCTATGGTCTCGTAAAGGTAGAAAATCCTAACCCCATAACTCCAGGAGTAGTGCCAGGTCTCGTACTAGTATCAGATAGTAAATTCTTCCTTTAATATTACTTAACTCGATCTTCTGGTGGGTCCATTTCAGGATGCATGGACCTATATTTAGATGCATAATCCTGAACCGATGATTGATACATATTCTCATTATAATCAGTAGGTATAAAGTGAAGTGTCTATGATTTTAAGAATTGTTACTGAATCTTTTTTTTCTAACAATGATTGAGTAAGTTTTTGTGATTACGATTTTGGTAACTAACGAAAGAACCAGTTAGCTACTTTGTTTAAGAAATCTGCTTATTGTTGTCTATTTCTTGAATTGGCTACTTCTTGTAATTAACTCCTTAGATTTCGATATAAATTATCATGGACATAAGCATCTTGTATTTCAATTTAACCAGTTCTTTGTAAAATCACTTTTTCATTCCAATCCATGATTTATTACTTAAGCATTTAGAATAACTCATTATTTTTTAAGTACCCTGATGAGAGTCCATCTAAATCAATCTTGCATTATAAACTATAACTACTATTTGTAAGACAGCTCTTTCATTCATTCGGACAATGTCATCAAACTTATATCCTGTTCTCTCTAATCGTTCATTAAGTCGTTCCTCAATTGTTTGTGGTGGTTTGACTAGAGGTTTACCATTCAAATAGAGATAACTTTCCATAATTATTTAACAATGTACTAAAATGATATATGATAAATAGAATCATTTCGGTTGTTGCTGCCAATAATAATTTTGGTATTACTAATATTGAGGGTACTGCTAATATTGTTGGTAATCATAATATTGATATGGATAATAGGAATAGTATTGTTACTGATTTCTTTGCTATTACATTTGATATTTATATTGTCTTAAGGCTTACTCTCTTTCATCTATTACTGTAAAATCGTTCAGAATGCTTTTCTTGTCTGAAAATTCTTCAAATATTTTCATCATTGCAGATCCAGTTTCCCAGTTCAAAAATACACCATCCCTAGATCTAGTCACTTCAACATTATCACTAGATTACTATACTTATACCTATTTCTTAAATGCTCAAAATGTTTATTTGGAACATCCTTAACATACAACCACTAAACATTGAAATGACCTTTCCACTTCTTTATTTCCCACCAATACTAGAAACTTTCATCCTTGTACCCTGAAGTCAGTTTAGCAACACCCACAAACTATCCACTTCTTACTACACTATAAAACAAATAAACAGGAATGCCCAACTCCTGAGCCTCCAAGTATTTGGCATTCAATTTCTCGTTGTTCTCTTTACTTGATGTCCAAATGCCATATTTGATTGACTTTTGTTACAAAAACCATTACCTTGTGGATGTCATCGTCATTATTACTACGCAAAATGTATGCGAAAGCCTACGGCACATCAGCAAGATGTCGCTCTGGGTTATTAATTTACTTCAAAGCAGGAATCAATTTTGCAGCTTGTTCCAGGTTTGTGTAATCTTAACATGAAATGTATGGAACTTTTAAGTCACGTTTATTTCTAACATAGGGCTCATAATGATTATTCATTAATTTTTAATTAAAAATTTAAATATATGGACCACTACCTCCTACTCTTTTTTAGGATTTGTGAATGTTTTTAAATAAAATTTATTAAATTAATATGAAAAACACCAAGAAAACTCTACTCGTTGTTGGAGGTGGTTTTGCGGGAATGACTATTATTACTCAAGCACATAGACACTTTAATATTGTACTTCTCGATTAAAAACAATATTTTGAAGTATTTTATAATTATAATTAGTTTACTCCATCTGTTTTTAGCGCTTTCATTCATCCAGAATCCATATATGATTTAACATTATAATATCAAAGAAGCAAGTTTGGAATCATATTTATATAAGGAAAATTAGTAATATTTTTAAGATTTCTAGACTCATATTGAAAAAAATATTGCTTACTATGAAGGTGGATAAATTGAATTTGATTATTGTGCAATCACTATCGGATCTATTTATACTAATCCTATTAAATCAAAGATTCCTAAATTAAGCGATAGGTTTATTGAACTAAAGAGATTATAAGAAAGAATTAAGAATTCCTAGACTATTTTAATTGTTGGTGGAGGAACTGTAGGTGTAGAATTGTCATGTGAAATCAAAGCTAATCACAGAAATACAACTGTTGCTCTTTTAACTAAAGGCGTAATTTTGTCTACAATGCCTAAATCAGCATAAAATTATGCAAAAAATAGAATGCTAAAATTAGGCATTGAAATTTAAGAAAATTATAAGGGAAAGATTTAGACTCAAATTTCGATTTGGTATTTCATTGCAAAGGAAACTCATATGAAAATATTAGAATTGGTGATAATTTTGAAAGTTTTGATAGCAAAGCATAATTTCTAGTTGATGATTATCTAAAACTTAGAGCCTACCCTAATATATACTCTGCAGGTGATATTTGTTTATCATCTTAAAATGAAACGAAGACTGCTTTTGCTGCTGAGATGTAGGGTGAAATTATTGCCAACAATTTAATGAGACCCAATAAATAGTTAAAATCATATTGGATCCCCAATACATACATAATATCATTGGGTGGATGGAAAGCAGTATTTGTGTTTGAAACGTTAAGTTTTGGTGGATTCTTGCCTTATTTAATGAAATTATTCATTGAAGCTGTTGTAGTTAATGATTTCAGAGGTGTTTTTGGTTTCAACACAATTCATCAAATAATGAATTATGGTGTATATTTGATGCTCTACATCTATATGATTTTTCAATTATTATTCGCTATCGCTCCTTTAGGAAGTAGGATTAAAAAAGATTAAAAATTAGAATTAAAAAGACTTTAAGAAGAAATTAAGGAGTACAGACATTGAGTATATATGTTCATAAATAAAATCAAAAACTATGAGCAAGTTGCTATAAAGTATTGAGCATATGTTCATATTAAGATTTAAGGTCTCGAGAATTTATTAAGAATTATTCGCAATCTAACTTTAATTCATCATATCTCTTTTCTAATTGTCTATATTTGTCATTTTGCATTTATATTTAATCTTGTTAACTTTTTATTGTATTTTCATATCTAATTAAATTAACAAATACTTAATTAAGCTACTTGAAATCTAATCCAATTCATTATTTTAAGTTTCTTTATCAGACTCATAATGTTTTAATTTAAATAATAACTGCTAGTTCAATTCCTATAATCTTTGGGTATATTTTTTATTCTCTTTTATTAGTGCTTCACATTCCTGGTACTTTCTTTCCCACTCCTTACATTATTTCTTGATTTCTTGGAAACTTTCATTATTAAATTCTGCTTTTGAGGGTGTAGTCTAAAAATTAGTATTTTTTTGCAATTAGTCAATCTACTTCTATTTTTTTGCTACATCTATTTATAAATTTTAGATAATTGCATTCTTTTCCTTTACTTCCTTTTCTAATGTTTTTAGAGCCTCTCTTGTTCCAGATAATCTCATTTCTAATGACTTAATTTGTTTATTTGCATTTTCAACACTTTTTTATGATTGCCTATTACTATGTCCATCTACAACACTTCCACTTCTCTTATCCATGTAATTGTTTATGGAGTCTTGTAAATTATCGATAATGGATTCTTTTTTCAAATTACTCATACCTGGTTTGGAAGGTGATTCCAAAAGGCGATGAGGTTCTATTCGATGAGGTTGCTCTTCCTCTGTTTCTTCATCAATTTTACTGAGGTCTCCTTTTCCGTAATTTGGATTGACATTCTCATCTGGATCGTCATCTTGTACTGTCTATCGTTTTTAACTGAATGAGAATCGAACAGCTTCTTACTTGAGCAATTGCTACAATTCCTATTCTAGGATTTTGTTTTCTTCCTCAATTTGTCTCAAAAAAGCGGAGTTCATGTTAATTTTTAAATTTATATAACAATTTTTTCTGTTCACTCTTATTTAATATAGTTTCCTTTAGCTGTTTTCCAATAGTAACCAAGGAAATCTTAATGGACTGTATATGATTAATTGATCTAAATAAGAGAATATTATACTGTTTTAAGTCCTTCACATTCATAAAAGTTAGTAATCAATTTGAAATAATCTTTTGAAGTATCAAACTCTTGGCTCACTACCCTCAAACTATTACTGATGTTTGTTAATAATAAAATAAAATGCCACAATCCATTTCTTGTAGTATTTATGGGTGTGAATGTTGATCTATCACTGTAAGTTAACACATATATACTCTAAGATTAAAAATATAAATACTATTGAATAGCCATTCTATTGTAATTCTTGTACCAATTATTTTGGTGGGATCATCACTCCTAATTGATTTGTTTAACAACCCTATTTATTATGTTGATGATACTTCAAAAAATAAGACTGTAGGATGATTTTAGGATAACACTGTGTTCAAGGCAACTCCTTCACCCTAAGAAACTTCTGTTAAAGTGAAAATATTTTTGATCACTTCAACATATGGTAGAATTCTGTATTTAATATCATTATTATTAGACACGTATGTTGCAAAATTAGGTGAGCATTTAGCCAAAAAGTATATCCAATCAACTGGACTTGAATGATTTGATAGAATCAATTGTCCCCCTTTATCATTTATTGGTATCTAATTTTCTACACCATAAAACCCACAAACAACCAACATCAATTTTCCGATAAGTTAGTTTAGGAAAGGTAATTTAAGTGAGTTTAAAAGTATTCCAATAGTTATCAGTATTAATAATAGAGGAATTCTAATCACCAAAAGTATTGCTCCTACAATCTATTTTAGATTTATATAATACAATATGTTAGAGTAATTCGATAATGGAAAGTTTATAATTAGCAAATGCTGGAACAAAGAGATTGATACCAGTTTGAGGATCAGCATATATTCTAAATTTTTCCATTGATTAAGAAAATAAATTAAAAATTTCATTTAACTTGAAACTCACTGTTATTTTATCGAGGTCTTCCTTCAAATTTGTATGCTTATACAACTAAAGAAGACTATCTTTTTTCAAACTTATGTTCATTTAATTTGTGTTTCAGGGTTAGTAGAATTTGTTGTTTCTTTTTATATTTTTGTAGAATTAACTATTTTTTTGTTATAACATGGGTACCCTCATCTGAAATCAGAGAGAGTAGAGCCATCTAACTTTGAACGGATTCCTTTGCTTGCTGAATCTGTTGCTAAAGTTCACTGATTTCTTTCTACTTACTAATTATTTCTAATTAATTAGCATAAGTTACTTTACTATTAATAGACTCGAGATTTTTGCTATTGAAGTTATTAGAATTTATTGATCAACTATTTAATTTCATTCATTTGTTATTTGATAGTATGAACTTCGAATTCATTCCCTATTTAATACTCCGAATTTATGATATTGCTGTTGTTATGCTTCTGTTTGGTAAGGAATTACTACATCAATTATACACTTCCGACTGTTGGAGATGCTATACGTTACTATTTTAATTTTGCTTCTAATTGCTAAAAGACGTACTGCAATTATTCTTAACATTTTTAAGCCTTAGTATTTGAGTTGAATTGAAATGTTAATCTTAGTGTTCCTGTAATTTGTTTCTTATCTGAGAAACTATACCATTCATTTAGATTGTTGTGTTACAATTCCTTCAAATCTAATGACAGTGATCCTATAGTATTAAATTGATCATTGACAATTATTTCAATGCTTTACATTCCCAATTAGAATGATTAATTCCATTTAGGGTTGAGATTTTCACTAGATTTAGTGTCTGATATATAGACTTGATTACCCTATAAAATCTTAACACAACTATTATAGAATTATGGTTTACATCATAGAGTTTCTTTTCTAATATGATATGAATCTAGCCTCATGTAATAATAATTATACATTTGAATAGTTATTTGATTCAAAATAGTTAGAGAATGAGGTTTCTCTAAACATTTATTTATATTAATGAAATAGTTAGAAAGTCGATTACCATCTGCAATTCATAGTCGTAGAATTCTCAACTCTCCTCAATTTAAAGCTGCTTTCGATGTAACCCGAATAAATTTAAAGTCTCGTTCAGAAATGAGATGCAAAACTGAAGGGACACTAAAAACTGAACACGGAACATGTACTACTGAAGATGAGCTACTCCCACATTATGGATATGTGGACATCTGGTCTGTGCTAAGTAGGAAGGATTTCTATTTTACATAATCTCCATTAGAAATAACCCTTCTTTAATATTGTGAACATGAAGTACAAATGACATTTTTGGATTTAAAAACAATGGATTGCAATAGAGAATATGGTATCATAAATTAACAGGGATAGATTAAATTCTCTGCTAAGCAACTTCTATATAAATAAACTTTATTACTCTATATCAGTTTGAAATTCAGTTAGAAATGTATCTACATATGTTTAATTTAAGGAATGCAATCAAATTTGGAGATTTAATAAAATTTTAAAAATTTTCTCTCAAATCTTTGGTAAGGTGAGAATAAAAAATTGTGTTTTGCTTGTTATTTCGATTTGGTACATGTTTTAGTATGGGATACATTAAAATAAACAACTTGGGTTATTTATGGATAGGATTTAGAAACATAACATAGTAGAATGTGTTTGAATTAAAGTTCGAATTTCAGCATTTGCAGAAGTAAAAGAGCAAAAAGAATTCATATCAACAATGAAAATATTTGCAAACAACTATCACTTACTCATTCTAAATAACAATCTTTCCACAATACTAAATTAGTGATTGAAGATAAAATGAACTTTGTGATGGATTTTATTAAACCAAATATTGCAGAAAAGGATCGAATTAATGATATAGTTGTAATGAAGAAAGTACTTCTAAGACCTAAATCAAGTGTTGAAAGAATAAAGAAGCGTAGTTAGAATCTTATTACAAAAATGTTTACTCCGAAATCCAATGAATTGACTGTGAAAAGCCATATAAATTTTTATAAATGATTTCTCTACCCTCATTCATCAAACATTCATTTGGAGTTCCTGATAAGCTATTAAAGCAAAGGAAAAAGATGATCATTGATACAGATTCAGGAGGAGATGATATTCATGCACTTCTTACAGCATTTGATTTGGCTCAAAAGAAAAACATAGATATTGTTGGTATCACATGCATTACGTATTATTTATGAATAATGTAGTGGAAACTCATTCATTGAGGATGGAATAAAAAACATTACAATTGTCTAAAAAATAGCTGGAGTGCATATTCCAATTTACAAGGGATGTGATAGAAACTTAAGACAACAACTAACACTAAGTTCAGAGTTTTTTGGAAAAGATGGACTTAGTGGACATTAAGAAAAATATTTAAAAGAACTTAACATCACATAATATCCAATTGACGATAAACACGCTGTTGATTTTTTGATTGAAAGTGCAGATAAGTATGGAGATGATTTAGTCGTTATATGCTTGGGCGCATTAACTAATATAGCTTGTGCTATGATCAAATCAGAAGTTTTTGAAGAAAAAGTTGGATAAATCATAAGTTTGTGTGGCAATATATTGGGATTGGGTTTTATGAACAATGGTGTAGCTGAATATAATGTTCATACAGATCCAGAGGCAGCACATTTAGTGTTTAAGGTTTTGTCCAAAAAGCTAATCATTATTCCATATGAGGGTGTGATATCAGTTTCTGAATTTACTGTAAAATAACTATACATTATAAGATCTCTAAAGTGTTTGAATAAGATAATACTGTAAAAGGAAAATTCATTAAAGAAATTTATGAAGGAATGAAAAGCGCAAACAATCGTTATGATATTTAAGATCCATTGTGTATCCTAATTGCTATTTCCCCTGATATCATAACTGAATATGTAGAGAGACCATGTGCTATAATATTAGAGGGAGAAGGAAGAGGAATGGTATCAGTGAAGTGGTTATAATAACATTAATAAGAACCAGAAAGTATTTATCCCCTTATATTAGATTGTGTAACTTTTGTATTGAAAGTTAATGAAAATCAATTGATTCAAACATTAAGTGAAGTAGTGAATTGATTATTATTTGGAAAAAATATATAAATTAATGAAACAGAGTGAACAAGTTATCTTAGCTTCCAATTAACCTGGTTTAATTGACACTTCAACTAAAAGACTTATTTCTAAGTCATCATCATAATTTCAATCAGGACCAGTCATGTAATAACCTGTTGTTACGAGAAGAATACATCGAAAATTGGTTCCCATGGATGGTATATTTTCAAATCAAGATTAGAGACTGAGGAAACTGTGGCTTAGCCCCTTTAACCACCTCCTTAACCAATTGTGCATCCAGTTTAGTAAATGATTTGGCCAGTAGCAGTACAATTCAATGAAGATGATGCACTGGCAAAGATAAGAGAAGAAAAAATGTTATCTTTACTTGAAAGACAATCTGAAATGCTGACTAATTTGTTGTAAAAATACAAAAGAGTAGAGGAAGAATAAAATAACAAAATTTAAAGAAGAATAAAAGAATTAGAAAGAGAAAATGAAGAAATATGGTAGAGAAGAAGATAAAATTATCTGATTTATAATGTTTCACAATCAGTAGATCAGAAATTAAGAGAATTCAATGAATTTCAAATGAGACCATTCCTAGATTAAGGATAACCTGTACTTTTGAAACCATTACACTATGATGATAGATTATTCTTCGATAAACAACGTAAAAAACCAAAGAAAAAGAAGATTATTGAGAAGGATGATGGTTTGGTTTAAGATCCCGATACTGGAGAATTATGGGATCCAAAAACTGGAGAAGTAGTACAACCACAACCTCAAGCATAATAATAGCCTTTTTGATTAATTAATACGTTAAAATTTAACACTATTATGTAATTTCTTAATGGGACTAAGTGTAACTAAGAATCCGATATGAATACAAAGTTAAGCTAGTTGGAGAGTATCTTTAATATTTATTTTGTGATTAGGTAATCTAAATAAGCTAGCATCGGAATAGGAATAAGTGCAAGCATCCATGAAGATGATTGATTCCTTATAGAAATTGGGAGCAGAGTTTCAATAATTACAAAAGAGATAAGAAGAATATGAAAATTATTAAATCAAACCAAAACACAATAATAACCAATAATAGCTATCAGCTACTATAAAGTAGTTGGAATCAAGAATGATAGACATAGACAATCTATTATTGAATTGTAAAACACTTCATAGAAGACCAGATATCTTGAATTTAGAACTCTCTTTTAAAAATAGTTTACAAACAGTTAAGTAAGAAGTACAATAAGAATATAAAAACATATATAAAGTATACATATAATTTATGTAGGAAATGAATGGTTTGAAATGTGATCTCGATTATGTTATTAATGGATCGGTTAAGGCAAGAATTACAAATAAAATAAAAACATAGAATATCAATCTTGACTCAAATAAACTACTTTTTATTAATTTATTAGAATTAGAAACATTTATTGAAGAGTTAGACCGTTATGAAAGTGATAATACAGAAAGATTATTATTAGAAATCAAAAATGCTGATTAAGATAAATTAAAATCTTTAAATTATCAATTAGCAGGTACAAAAAGAAAGTACTTAAATGAAATTAAAAAAATTGAACATAAATTTCGGATTCTATCTGATATCATTACACCATCATCCCCTCAAGAGAAATATACAATTTAATTGAGTTGCTAGATGAATGCTATTGTCTCCAGATTGCATAAAAATATTGATACATTACTACTAACAATCAGTGAATACTAATTATAATGAATATCATTCCTATAATCTTTCAATTAATTATTATTGAGTGCTAACAATCTCTAGTAATTGAAACATTGTTTCTTCTATTGGCATTTCAATTACTAATAATTTAAAATCATCTGATTTCTTTTTCTTTTTCATTCTTATTGTTGCAATTATTAAATAAGCTATTCTTCTAAAAATAGTTAATGGATCTTAAGTGAAACTTTCTGATTTTACTATTTAATAATTTAGTGTTCTCATTCTAAATATATATAGTATAAAAGAATCTATAAATTATCCTAGCATCATATTCAATTTTTGTAATTTAATAACTTTACTAGTCATAACAATATCTGATTTATTTACCACTCCATTTAAATTATTGAAGCTATTTCTTTTACTTTTAGGTTATATTGGAGGCATTGATATGTTTAGTGAGAATTACAATTTTAGTTGAGATTCAAGCATCTCATTATATTTGCAAATTAATGACTCAAATAATGCTGTAATTTTATTATAATTATTTGAATTGTTTGCATCAAGGTTAGCATCAAATTAAATGCTAATTTAATTAATTAATTTTGTTGTTTCTGTATAAATATAATTTAGATGAGTTACATAATCATTTAGAAATCTACGTATTGTATTTTAAACACTATTTTTATCAGTTAAATCAACTTGAGATGTCTTTCTTATAATTTATTATGCTAATTTTTCCTATTATTAGGCAACAAATTCGCTATTTTACTATTATTAATATTAAAGCAATAAATTTTATTTTTCTTAAACCAATATTAAATTCTCCTTTTCAAAGTCATTCAAGGCTCTTTCCAACAATTATTTATTATTTTCCAATTCCTTAACTCTTTTCTTCCTTATTTTAGATCTTTCATGATACTTATTAGCCAATCCAACCAATCTTTCTCTTTCTTACTTGAGTTTATCTCTTTCCTCCTCAAGTACTTTACATTGATTGCTTTTACTTAAAGAGTTATCTTCATAATTTTAAAGCTTATTCCTTAATATTTCATACTCCTTTACTAGATCCCCGTATTACAATCTTAATTAAGTATTTTGTTAGGTAAGTTAGGAACTGATAGAAATGAGATATTTAATTCTTTTCTCAAGTGAATTGACTTTAATTTTGTATTCTTATTCTTAAAATTCTTATCTCTACTCCAACATACTTAAAATTGACCTAAAACCTTATTCATTTAGAGGACTTTCTCTGCAATAGAAATTGTCAGCTGATTCCATTTATGTTACAATGGTGTTACTTCTTTCTTAATTTGATGGTGATTTTAATGGTACAGATTAATATTATTTCATAAGTTGGTGAATTAACTTCTAATATAAATTATAATAATGCGAGAAATATATATGTAAGAAAGTTCAAGGTGAGGATTCATTGTCTGATTCGATAATAACATTATCCATTTCAATTTGATTCTTGTCATATTCATCAGTAATAATTCTCATTTGTTTATTTTATAAATAGCGTGGTTTCTTAGATCTGGTGGTTCTGACATAGTATTTGATTTCTGAGATGATTTTTTCTACCTTATCCTCATCATTTGTTTTATAAATAGAATCAATGGTCTAAACGAGCTTTGAATTATGATTTATAAAAATATCTATAATGTTTTGAGAATAATACTTTTGATGTTCTCCTTTTCCACAACGCTTATAGTTTGATTAGCACACATCTGTGATAAAATTTTGAATAAGTCATAGTAAAATTCTTACTACATATTATATTAAAAACAATCATTTAAAACTCACACTAATGGGTCCGAAAATCTCAGTATTTTATTAAGTGATCCTCAAATTTGGAAAGTTCTTTGCATCACATAATGTGTGATAGAATTGTAAGGCCTTATCATAAGAGGACTTCTCTTGAAACAATGACCAAGACGTGTTGAACTGACGTGATACCTCTTCCTAAATTTCTGCTAAACCTTGCTACTCTTCTACAGCAAATTGAATTTGCTTCATTCCTTTAGAGTCCTCACTCTTATTCTTGCTCTTTAGAATAGATTTAACTGAACCATTTGATTTACTACTCTCAGATTAATCCATATAATTAAAATGGAGTAGCTAATTTTAGAAACTCTCATCTTCCAAGAGATTCTTTTATGATAGTGAACATGCTATCTCTTTTTTT
>JMSD01000017.1:185189-207173 GCA_000715435.1 Paramecium caudatum
CTTTATATTATGTGTTAAGAGCCTCTAAATCTTTTTCAATTAAAGATTTTTATCCTTCTAGATTCTATTTTCTTCTAAATACATCATCATGTTGTGTTTATGTTTAGCTTTTAATTTTCTTAATATTTTTATACTCTTCCATATATGTTTTTTATATTTATTGTATCTAAGGTTTAGCTACTTTAGATATTTGATATTATTACTGTTAAAATACTTTACACAATAATCTCACCTACTACTTAATATGCAACCATTAAGGAAGGTTTACATTTCTTCCTTACAAAACCACTATTTTATTGATGAACTCTTGTTACACTGCAGAAATTGTTTAAAATTAAACTAAGTGTTGTTCCTTTTAATCAATCGATTCAAGAACCGATATCTGTTCCTTTTTTGAAAATTTACTTAAAATAGAAGCCTATTACTATATGTCAAATGCCTTCTCTAAATTCGAATAATATGAGAGTAATGAGTCAGTTAAATTAGTTACACATTAATATTTTTAAAGTGTACCCTTTCTATCTAATTTAATGAGGGATAGTTTCTACGAACCAAAATAGTTTTTAATCTAATTCAAATATATGTCAGCTTAATGTTGTATTCGACTCTTTTGTGCACCTTAAACTTCATCAATTATTTGATCTTCATGAATATCCACTACACTTGGTTCATAGGATGTAAGAGATAAAGAAGATGCATTAGATTTATCTGAATCATCAGGGATGTATGCTTAAAAATTAGTTGATTAATTAATGAGATGTATAACTGATTTGAATCCTATTGTTAGCTTAGATGTTTTAATTCTTTTGAGCATTCTATAACGCATTACCCAAATAAATATGAGTATTTCCATATAAACAGTATATCCAGATCCATAAAGGAATAGTTGATAGTTGTTTGAATCCAAATATGGAATTAAAAATGCAATTGATAAAACTAACAAAGTTGTAATTAATTTCATTAAAATTATATATGTCAATTAAACATAAACTATCCTAAGCGTGGCATAAATTTTTATAGACTAATTTTAATAGTTATTTGAGATCAGCACCAACACCAGGTAAGTAAAGACTTTATAAACATGTTGACATATAAAATGAGTTTGAAAAGTTTGATAAAGAAAGAAGAAAGTAGAGATTACAATTAATTGAATATAAGAATAAATTAAAGAAAAGGGTATTGGAAAAAGAAATAAATTTAATTAAGTAATTTGAAACAAGCTAAATTGATTATTTGAGTGGTACTCAAATTGATTCGAATTAAAATAAAGGAATAGATGAGGAAAGAAAAATATAATTAACCAAAGAATTAGAAGAAATAAACAATAATTTATAGCAAATAGATAAAGAGAAAGATGAATTAAAAATGGTTGAAGAAAATATTGCTGTTCTTGAACCTGATATGGTGATTTTGAGAGGTATTGAAAAAAAGACTGTGTTAACTATGATAAATTATATTGAATTTTAACATAGGCATGTTTCAGGTTTAGTGTTAAATCCTGAAACAATGAAAAATATAGAGACTGTACATTATCATGTTATGAATAACTTACCTATTAAACGAGAAAGATTATATGAAGTAGTTCCAGAACTATTTTAAGAAGAAATAGGAGAGTTAGAAGAACATAAAAAGAGACTGATTGAAGAAAAAAGACCAGTCCTTGAAGTATAAGAATCAAGTGTGATTCAAATTATAGAAAAAAGTCGAATCCCAAAGGATGATGATCCTATTGTTACTTTATTAAATGAATAGAGAGAAATGATGATGTTTGTTTATAATAAATGTGCATATTTATGTAATAAATATGATGATTGGATTGAAATGGTAATTATGTTTATTATTTAGAAATTAAAATAAGGTTTTCCAGATGTTGAAGCAATATTTGAAAATCTATAACTATAAAAAGATCTAAGTGGAATAGACTTAGAAGTTTATTAAGCATATTAAGAATTAGAAAAAATAAATGATGATTATCATAATTTATTAGAGCTAAATTAGATTAAAATTACTAAAGAGTAGAATAAATTGTCAATGCCTCCTTTTGTTGAGTCCCATGAACTACTTAGAAAAGTATGGACAGAAAAATGGGAAATGCACATTAAAAATTCTATGGATTTTTCATAATCAGTTTTAATACCTCATAACACATATGAATCAAAATTAGATAAAGTTTTAGGAGAATATAAAAAATAAGATATATAAGCATTAATTGAAGAATGTATAAAATCATATAATTTAGCAAATACTGCATTAAAAGAGAAAGTTGGTGGAGATTAACCAATTTAATACAGTGACAGAAGAGAGAAGGATTTGAATCTAGTAAAATAAGTTTCAATCCTTGGAGATGCAATGCATCAAATTCCATCATAAGAATAATAATTAATTGATTAATAAAAGTCGGCAGAATAATTCGAAAAAGTTCATATTGATGATAAAAATCAAATATATAAAAGTGAAGAAGGAAGAATACTACTCATGGAATATCCAAAACTATTATATCTTAATAATAAAGATCCAAAAACTGTATTTTAATATATTATATCTAGTATAATATTTAATTTTGGGCTGAACATTTCAACATAGAACCATAAAAATTAAGAAATATATTTAATTTTATTCATTATCCAATTATAGATACATTAGGAAAAACAGAAAACACCAAGATATTAAGATTTATATATTAATGATTATTATATCAAGATAAATTCAACGCCTGTATTTTGAAATTTCCCTTAAAAACAACTCTCTAAGTCTTGGAATTAGTAAATCTCCTTCATGTTCAAAATCAAGAACAATTGGACCTTTCATAATTTAATAAAATACCTGGAGCAACAATTTCCTTTTTCCTATC
Organism: Paramecium caudatum; assembly: GCA_000715435.1. Lineage (NCBI taxonomy): Eukaryota > Ciliophora > Oligohymenophorea > Peniculida > Parameciidae > Paramecium > Paramecium caudatum. Next base: position 188,041 of record JMSD01000017.1, read on the forward strand.
TCTAACTTTTTGTAACATTGGATGTTCAATAGCTTAGTCTAAAGTGATTCTCAACTTTGGACTGAATTATAAACATCTATCTAAAAAATCAAGAGCATCAGGTGGAGCACCAGGGAAGATTTCAGCAAATGCTACCTTTGGTTTCTTGGGAAAACTCTTCAAATATTCTATAGCCTTCTTATCAGTTACAAAGTCCATGTCTCTTGTATATTATTATGTTATTTTACTTTTCACCAGGTGTTCCTAATACAGAAAAGATCACTGTCAATTAATCAGTGTTGGAGTATGGGAATCCTCCTTTTTTAGCAATTGCACTTCTTTCTGGACTTAATGGAAAACAACTAGTTCCTGGGAATAATGGTGCTCTATCCAAAAAAGTAGGAGCATTCTCTTTCATCATGTTTAATAATTCAGCAAATATACAACCAACTGACCAAACATCAATAGCAGCAGTATAATCCTTTTCTAAGAGAATAACTTCTGGTGCTCTATACCAACGTGTAACAACATGACCTGTCAATTCTCTTTTTACTGCTTTTGCATTCAATTTATTTTATTTTTAAAGCATCCTTGGACCTTTCTTCTCATCTTTCTTCTTTGGCTCTTCTTACTGTCTAGCCATTTCCTCTTCTAATGCTGAATCAGTCATATCAATTCCTTAAAATATATTTTTAAACAACCTTAAACACTTCTTGCTAATCCAAAATCACATATCTTGACTGTACAATCTTCATTTAACAATACATTTGCCGGCTTTAAGTCTCTATGAAGTACTTTAGCAGAATGCAAGTATTTTAAACCAACACATATATTGTAAACTATTGTTTATATATGTAGGAATTGTAAATGGATTGGTGATTTGAATAACTTTTTTAAGTCGCTCTATTATAATGTTACAGACATACTTATGCATATTCCATTACAACATATATAGTATCAAATTTAGGATCAGAAGGTTCTAGTATTTCAATAATTGATATCAAGTTCTGATGCTTCAACTCCTTCAAAATACATATTTCTCTCAATATTCTTTTACAATCGATTTCATCATCAAATATACCTGTCAATCTAAAATAATAAGCAAAGCATTACCTTTTAATGGCCACCTTTTTATTTGTGGATTTTTACAAGGCCTCAACTACTTATCCATATGACCCAGAACCAATTTATTTAATAATTTCATAGTCTTCACCCACAGACCAATCGGAAAAATTTTTGGGAAGTGTAGATAATTTCTAAAGTTTCTATCCTTCTTGCATTTTTTAAATAAAAATTAATATTTATTTATTACTCTAATAGAGCAATCCGACAGTGAAAAAATCCCATCCTTTAATTTGTACTTTTAATTATATAATAAAAATAATAATCAATTTCCAGTGTCCTTCAATAAGTCATTATTTTTAATAATAATTTAATGCTTAGCGACGATTAAATGTTATAATTGATACTAATCCTAGATAGTATTGCTATTCACTTTCAATATTATCTCACTGATTAAGTCATGTATTTAATTTTAGGAACTTCTATGGCAGCAATTCACATCATTTTATATTTCATAGAGCAATTTTGTTAAAATTTATATTTACGAACCACCTTAAACATATTTAAGTTGTTATTAGTACTATTGAGTTCATATCCTTTAAATTAATCATGGATGATGTATGTAGGAATATAACTTACTTGTATAGTTAAAGTAAATACAAAGATAAGAAAAATTGTAGTATTTACTGTTTTTTGTGTTCACATTATTTTAATATCGATTGCAGATAGTGATTATTTACCAACTGGTATCCTCAGAAATTGCCTTTGCTATTTCTTAATTTTTTTGTAATTTAAAAAACCAACTTATACCATTACTCAGCTATCGGAAATTATCTCACAAATTACTACTTCTTCCGATGTTGTCATAATACTTGATAACAACTTTATGCCAATGAATGATTGTAATTCCTCCTTTTAAAATATTCTAAAAGAGTAGATTATTCTCTACCATGATGATAAAATAGACAGAATAGTAACTCATAGAGAATCTGTACAACTTGGAGTCAAACTAAAACTATTAGATGATAAAGGAGTAGTTTAATTTTGTGATGTTCTTCAATCTCTAAAACTAAACAACACTTAATGGCTAGGATAATATTATGACACAATGTCTGAATCTTAAATCTACATTAAAAAAATTGATTTCTTTTATACTTCACATTGTTCAAAGAGGAAAATTCAAGACAAAGATGATATATATTTGGTAGTTAAAAAATAAAAATTGATCCAAACAGACTGTGCATCATAAGATCAAGCCAAATAGATGATGAAAACATTGAGTAAAGTATCTCATGATATGCGAACTCCATTAAATGCAATTATTAATATGTAAATTTGTTTGAAGGATTAAATTGATCCGGGTTTAACTGAAAGATACTTGAAGCCATCACTGAATTCATGCAGACTATTACTAAACCTTGTAAATGATATTTTGGATTAAGCTTAATTGAAATCTAATAAAATTAGATTAGTATTTAGAAAGTTTAATTTAAAAAAACTAATTGAAAAAACTATTGCAATTTTTGATATTTAGAAGGAGAAAAAGGAATTAACAATTCAATTAAACTATTCTGAAGACATACCAGAAATAATTAATAGTGATAAAAATAGAGTAAGGTAAGTAGTAATGAATTTATTGAGTAATGCTGTAAAATACTCATTATCAAAAGGTGTGATTGAAATTAATCTTTAGTGTAATGAATCTTAATAAATCTTTACAATTTAAGTAATTGATAATGGATTAGGTATAAAATAAGAAAATTTGAAAAAGTTATTTTAAGAGTTTGCCAAGGTGGATGATCGAGAAAACCAGTAGAAAAATCCAAATGGTATTGGATTAGGGTTACTAATTAGTAATGAACTTTCGAGGTTATTATCATAAAATGGTGAAGGAATTACAGTTGTATCATCATATGGATCAGGTTCAACATTTTAATTTACAGTTTTCAATCAAAAGAATCCTGATGAAGATTTATCAAGTTCATAAAATTCAGAGGTACCTGTCCATGAAGTCAATAATTTTCCAGAATCTCGTTTCTTTTCTTCAAATTTAAGCTGTAAATCTAAAGAATTTTCTGTTGCTGTAAATTAATTATCCTCAGAAACAAATAAAGATAAACCATTTATAGCAAGCAATTAACACATAAAAAAATACAATTTAAGAGTTAATTCAAGTAATTTAGTCTCATCGAATAGGCTCTTACCATTCAGTATAGAATGTGAAAAATCGTTTGTTAAAAAATCAACAAATTAATCTAACCAAATAATAGATTAAGTTAATATATGGATGGAATAAACATAACGATTACCACCTGTCTTAATTGTTGATGATAATGAATTCAATATTGTAGTATTACAATACATACTTGAATAACTCTATCTGACTTGTGATTCAGCTATTTCAGGTTTAATAGCCATAAAAAAATGCCAAGAAAGAGCAAGACTCTTTTCTTAATATAAATTAATATTACTGGACATAGAAATGCCCGAAATGGATGGTATAGAGACTGCAGCAAAATTATTAGAATTTGATCCATAATTGAGGATTGTAGCTTGCACTGGGCATCGTTAGAATTAAGAATAAATTGATATTTATAAGCGTGCTGGAATGTAAGGTGTAATAGAAAAACCTGTAACGAAAGCACACTTAAGAGATCTACTTTGTAAATTCACTGATTAGACTGTGGATACTTAATTTTCCCATTATTTTTGAATTTTATTTAGTTAAATACAAATTATAATCACAGTTTATAAGGTAATCCCTTGCTTCTTTTTGAGTTTTTAATTAGACTATGATAATGAATATTTTTTTACTTTTACATTGAAAAGAGATTTTCTATGTTATCAAGTAGATTCTAATAAGTAATTTGAGGCAATTTATTTCCTTTTTTCTCTGGATGTTTAAATTAGCATCGCTCTCCATAGCAACAATAACTAAATATATTTAACTGAGTACCCATCTTTTGTGTAATTCTTGCATATTTGAGTCTTGTAATTGTGGGGCACATGAGTCTTTTGTCTTACTTCGTGCTTTCCATGAGCGAATGCACACTTTATTTTATTATTGAAATATACTTATTTTCCATATGGGCAGTACCCTTCGATTGACCAATACTTGCAAATCTAAGGTTTTAATGGGAATAAGTACCTCTGTTTTCACCTTTACAACGAAAGAAAGCTTTCCCTTATTCTTCTTTTACTTCTTTGCTTTATTATCACATTCGTCTTATGCGCTTTCACTAAAATTAGTATAAATGGTATTTTTACCAACTTCCTCCAGACGATAAGTTTTCATATTCATCTTAAGTGGAAACACAGCTGCACTGTTGCATTATTTGATTTATTAATATCTTAATAATATTATTAATAAATAGTTAATCATTCGAGATTAAAATACCCATAATTTGTCATAATTTTATTTTTAAATATTAATAATATTCTTTAAGTGATTAAACATTATAAAATACACAAAATCTCTATTATAATCTATAATACAATAGATATTTGCATATGAAATATTGCATTAGAAATGAATAATTAACAGTGTGGTTATATTATTATGAATATCTTAAAAAAAAGTAAAGAATAAATAAAGTATATGATTATTTGGATGTTAACATTACTATTTATAGTTAAAAAACGAATAAATGCTTTTTATTCACGTTTTTTATTAATTTAATGAAAATAATTATTATAGCTCTAGCCATTGTGAGTGTCTCTTTATGTTAGGAAGGTACCTTATACATGAATATAAGAAACTCTGATTCAATTAGGGAATGGTGCAAAATTAACAAATTTAAACAAGTTGATGAGTTTAGATTACTCATAAATAGATTGTACATCTAATCTTCTATAAATGAAACATGAATTAAAGATGTGGGGAGAACTCTATGAAGATGAGAAGGTAATTCATCATGAAATTAAAATGCTGAGCACTGCACATAAAATTCTAGTGCAAAGAAAATTCAATAGACTTAGAAACACTAGTATTAATTTTATTAATAAGATACCTTATAAAGAGCTAAGAGAGTTTTGGCAGCTTTAAGATAAAATACTCATAAAAAATAACATACCATCTATTAATAGTGGAGATTAAATGAAATCACTGATTTGAAAAATTCAATTTAATTATTGTAAAACTCAGCAAGTAAGTAAAATACATATAGTAAGGTGAGGATGAAAGCAAATAATGTTGTGATCGTCTTGAAAAATAAATCAATAAATTTTTAGAAGAGAGAAAGCATATTGCTAAATAATGTGGAAATACAGATGTAATTAAATAATTGACAGTAGGTGACCATTAACATTATTAATGATGCTGAAGGAAAAATTGAGATTGTGTAAAAGAAATGTAAAGATACAGATGAAGATATTAAAATAAATAGATTGGATTAATTACCAAAATAAGTCATCGTTGGATAGAATTAAGAATAGAAGAAGGAAGTTGTTGTGAGTAAATAAGAATCAGTTGTTGTCTCCCAACCATAGAAATAAGAAGTTGTTGTAACAAAATAAGAATAAGTTAATGAAACTAAGAAATAAGAATAAGTTACTGAAACTAAGTAACAAGAATAAGTTGTCACTAAATAAGAAGTAGTGACTAAATAAGAAGTTGTGACTGAAGAAGTGTGACTGAAACTAAAACCGAAACCACTAAGGTAGTGTCAGTCCCTGATGATGAAGATGAAGAGGAAGTTGTTGGTGAAGCTGTAAAAACTGAAGGTGTTGCTGCAAGTGGTGAAAAAGGAAGATAATGATGCAAAATCCTATAACACATAATATATCTTAATAAATAAATTAATATAGAATATGTCATTAGAAGACAAGCAACAATTCTTAGTAGAAGAAATTTACAATAAAGGATATGATATTGAAGATTTCACAAAATACATGGATAAGAAGAAAGAGAATGGTATACATAAATATTATTTATAGGTGGATAGGATTTAGATATATGGACAATGGATGAATTGAAATAAGCAGTATCTGATTATTAGAGAATCAAAAATGCTATGCTCTAACTTGTAGATGAAGACGTTGGGTTTAAAAGAAAAATTGATTGCTAAAAAATGATTGGGAATGAAATTGGATAAACAGAAAATGTATCGATTGTTATTGAAAAGTAATATACTATATTTATGTAGTTTTGATAAAAAGGATACAGGATTCTTCAGTTTGAGCAAATCATATGTGAATTATAAAATAGTCACAGTACCATTTGAATGGACAGTAACAAGGAGATATTCTGACTTTGAATGGTTAAGGGATATATTGACAAAACAATATCCTGGTATTTTTGTACCACCTATTGCAAATAAAACACCTACAAGATAGTTTAGTGATGCATACCTCATCAAAAGAATGAAATTTTTAGAAGTAATTTCATGAATTAATTCAGAAATTCTTGAATCATTTACTTAATTCCACTGTTCTAAGAAATGATAGATATTTATATGAATTCCTTAAAATGTAAGATGATAAAGAGTTTAAATCACTATAAACTGCATCTGAAAAGGTTGGCAAAACTACCAAATTAGAAAAAGTAATTAGTGAAACAGGATCAATAGATTTAGCATTTAATCCATAAACTGATAATTATATTAGAGCTGCAGGAAATTTAATGAATAGTTTAAATTTGGATTTTGAAATGTAAAATATTTATATATTCTAGAATTATGAATCAATCTAAAAAATTACTTCAAGATTTTGAAATAGTTTCTAATACAATGTTTTAAATGGGTGAATCATTTGAAATTTTGACTAATCATGTTAATTTATTTAATTCAACAGTTTAAGATAGTGAAAAGAATTTAAAGTTTGAAGCAGTAACTATCACTATGAATAATATGATGATTATTTGGGGTAGAAACTTTTAAAACTACGTGAACCATATATAAGATAATTTTAGGAATTTCTTTAAATTCCATGATAAAGAAATAACATAATTAAAAGAACATTTAGTTTTAAGAACATAAAGTTAAACTGAATATTTGAAATACAAGGAAAGATTAGACTTGAAGAAAGATAAATTATATTAATTGAAAGAATTCAACAAATGGGAAGTATCAAAAGAAATGTTGAAGAATTGAAATCAAATATAGATAATAAAAAATATTGTCTTTCATAAATGCTGCCAAAAGAAACATCTCAATAGAATGACTTAAGAGATACTTATGCTTATTATAATCTATCTGCATATAATGAAATAAAAAGAGTATTTACATAGAATGTTGATATATATGCTAAACATTTCATAAAGTTTGCTGATAACTAAACAAATAACTTGACTAAAGTATTATATATTTATATTTAGATGCACGTTACTTGGGCAGATATTAAAGGAAATCTAGAAGGATTAGATATGATAGTTTAGAGTGACTAGAGAGTGTAAATCATGCAACAACCAAAACCGAAGGTTTGAATAATATTTATTGAATATTTGTAAATTTTTAATATTTTCAAAAAATATTGTACAGAGCAATTGTAGTAACTGCACAAAATATTGCAATATAAATAAAAATTAAAACTAGAGATAAATCTCTAGCAAAACGATACTTTTTAAATATTCCATAAACAAATGTAATAATTAGTACACCTAGAGTAGAAAATATTACAATTTACATTATCTAAATATAAATATTATTTACAATATTTTCTTAAATCAATTCCTTATTAAATAAATCAAAACTAACAGGTTTGCCTGTTCTTATATTTGTTTTTAATAATGAAAGTCCAAGTCCAACTAACAATCCAAATACTTATCCAAGATATCTAAATATTTTGAATAAATACGCTCCAGTCATTGCCATAGTTGCATATCCTTGTTTTGCAAGTGCCATTGTAACTAATCCATCTGGCAAGGCATTTCCCATAGCTATAACAGTCATACCCAAGTAGGATGGTGCCAAATTGCTTAACATTCCAAAGAATGTTAATGAATCAATTAAGATTCCACTGAATAAGTAAATCCACACTAATGACACCATAACTACATAAAATTAGACTATAACATAATATCTTGGAGGTTCCTAAAATGATATATAATTTACATTATTTGAAGTAGAATAAATTATAGTTCCAAATAATATACTTAAAGATAAAACATTCAAATATTTATATGGATTACTAATATTATCTGCAAGTATAAAATAAATGAACGTCAAGCTTGGTAGAATTGACACAATCAGGAGTGTTTTTGAAAAGTTTTATGGAGTAGGTGGAATGAAAAATTTCAATACCCATTTGAAAGGAATATCAATTATACAAAATATTTTATCTGAAAGGCTTTTCTCCTCAACAATTTAAAATTCCTAGAACTCTTAATCTTCCTAAGTTTCATCCATGTCAATTAATGGATCAACTGTAATTCTTTTTTCTTTCCTTTCTAAGATAAGTTAAATTAATACTCTCTTGAATTGCTACTATAATGATAAGTACGCAATATAATGATAATAATACTATTGAGTCAATTGTTGAGAATTTTGCTATGATTCCATACAGAATGACAATTATTGTTGCAATGATATAAAATAGGATATCTCTCAATATAAAGGTCGGCTGCATTTATATAAAGCCTTTAGAGTTAATAATTGTGACTCCAATAACAATTGTTGCAACAAAAAGCCCGGCCCCATACAATGATCCAATATTGAAGTTAACTCCTTCTAAATTATCTGATGCTACAATAGCAGTGATAACATCTCCAGCTCCATTAGCTAAAGCCAATAATGTTACAGCGCTGAGTTATTAGGAAATTTTTAATTTTTCTGTAATGAATTCAATTGAAGGTGTCAGATAACTTTCAATTACAATGCTCATCAATCTCTTAATCGTACTGCAAATATTTACCTGAATAAAATGAGTATTCCAGGAATGAAACAAACTAAAAAATATCCCCATGATCCCTCAAGTTTGCAGAATACAATTGAATAAATGTTTATAAATCTTTGCACTTCTTAGCATTAATTTGCATAATAGCACTTATCTGTGAGTGCAAGGCTTTCATCAAAAAATATAAAATTTCCTGTACAATCCATTATTAATATATATAAATCTAATAATAATGACTAGCGAGGCTAACATTAGCACCAAATAGAAGATTAATGAAGGATATGCGAAAGAATTAATCATTTCTCAATCGGTAAATTTTTGTAAATAAGTAGAATTAAAAATAGAAGTCAATATCCACTGCTTTGCCAAAAAAACAGCAGTACGAAGTTACTATTTATTTGATCGATTACTCTAACAAAATGGAAAAAGACACAAACTTAAGCAATATCAACAATATGTTTCTTTAATTTTTCTAAAATTATGAAAACTGCAAAATCAAAAAAATCAAAAAGACAATAGAAGGAGAGTTTAAGGTTTTTGCCTATGTTGTTACAGAAGAGGATTATATATTGCAAATTATAAGTGCTTTTGAGGCTTTTCTTGATGGAGAAGAAAAGAGCATTATATTTTTATTTTATTGGGAAGGGTACAATCTTAGAGATCTGATCAACAAAATATTAATAAATAATGAAAAGTAATTTTAATAGCAACTAAATCGATCACTGTTAAAGAAGCTAGATGATTATAAGGTGACATTGATAAGTTTAGAGTATAGTGACAAAATTCGAAGCAAACAAAAATATAGTAAATTCTTATAGAGTTTCGTTTTTGAAATAGGATCAGATAAGGGAGATGATTCTCAATCCAATTAATATGTTTTTCAGATAAATGTAGAAAAAGTTGCTGGAGAATTAGCAATTCTTTATAAATTTTTTGTGAAATAAAAAATCAGAGAATTTTAACCAGATATTATTGTCCTTACCTTTGAAGTGAATTCACACTTTAATGTCGAATCATTCTATTTGTAGAAATTTATAGCTCAGTTATAAAAGTAGTCCTAAAACAAATTACTTATAATACCCATATTGGCAGACAATTAGAATAATTCTCTTGTCATTAACAAATACTTTAAATTGGTTGCTTGTTCAGTCTATGGCTGTGGCTCAGAATAGCAAAAAAGAAGAAAATTAAATTCTTTGAATGAAATGACCGTTGATATATACGATAGATATTCTAAATTATTTGGTACCAATAATGGGAAAAAGAAGTCTTTCATGAAATTACAGTAAACTGTTTTAAAAATAAAAAATCAAGAAGCTAGCCCAAAACAATGTTAAGGAAAATTGTAATCTAATTAACTTTGCCTAATTATAAACTCAGATATTTAAAATTAATATAAGGTTAAGTTAGTAGAAGTATTTTATAAAAATCAAGATAAAAACGAACCAATTTATATCGATTAAGAGACTAATTATTAGATGTTTTACTCATCTGAATTTGTAACACTATTTGTTTAGTATGATAAAAATTTATATTGGAAGATCATTTAATTGTCCAAAATTACAGATTCTTATATTTTGGAGGAACTTAAAGGGTTTGAACATCGATAATTTGCATCCTATTTCTTAACCGATAGACTATTATTTTAATTTTTTGGCTTTAAGGACAATAATTTTTAGAATACTATAATTGAGTATTCCTTGGACAACAATAGAATAAAAAGAGTATTCACTGTACCTGAAGAAGATATTAAAAAATATTCCCTAAAACCAATCATAAATTTCACTGTTTTATAACATAAAAGTGGATTTTATTCATTAGTAGGAGGCTCAATAAAAGATAGTAAAGAATATGTTGGAAGTTTTATGGTTTAATTATTGTATTAAGAATAGAGAGCTAAAATTGCTCGCTATAATGATAAAAGGCTAAATAATTAAGGAAATTTTATCAGATCTATAAAAGAATTTGAGAATCCCTTAATCATAAGTGACTAAAAAGGAAAGTTTTTATTTTTTGAAACAGAAACAAAATATTATAATCTACCCCTAGATCCAAAAATGTAATTAATTACATTTATGCCAGGAAATGGGGCTAAGCACGTAATTGAGAATTTAGAAGTTGAAAATATTCATTAATTTTAAGAGAAATGCTATTTATTTAAATCAAATTAAATGAATTGTAGGGTATCACAAATCAATAAGAATAATAAGAAGTATACTTAATTCGATATTCTTGTGTAGGAGCGAGTGTTAGAATCTCTTCGCTTCCAAAAGGAAGAATTTGTTGGTATTAATTATATTAATACATTTGGAAAAGTTCCATTATACAAGACTTATCATTATAAAATTTTAGTTGACAATTAAGCAGCAACAATTGAATCAACGATTTATAGCTCCATTATGAAAGACTTCATTCGGGAAAGTAGGTTATAATAGAAATGTTTGTATTAACATGTAAATTATATATTTAAATCTAGTATCTTGATGAATTACATGATTAAGAAATATTTCACTATGACATACAATAACATTAATATTTGTTGTATTTTACTTAAAACGAAACAAAAGTTAGTAGACTATTTATTTTTGAGTATTAGGCAGCTAATAAATCATCATATGATGACTTTGATGAATCTATTTTAGTAAATACTTAAAATGAAATCATTTGGATTGTGAGAAAGAAATATAATGATGACGATACAGAGGACTTAATCCTATATGATAGTGACTGGATTAATTTGCAGGATGTTAAAAATGCAGAAGAAGGAACAACCACCAAAATATCTATTACTGAACGATTCACGATTAAAAATATTGAATGTGGAACATAAATAATCGGAATGGAAATAAATGATCAGTAAAATGTAATAATTTATTAATATCATAGTCCTTACTTATAGTTACAACTACAACTATATATTAGTTCGGTTTAGAAGAGTTACTTAAAGGGAAATGGGATAATGTGTTGAAATTTCTACCCAACTCCTGGAATAAAGTTAAACCACCTTGTTAAATACAGTAAGAATAAAAAATAAATATCGATTACAATATCACCTAACCAGCTATTGTTAAATGTATAGATAAAGGAGACACATTGTTTTTTTACTTGTATGGAGATACAATTCCAATAGATTAAGATAACTAATATGAAGTTAAGTTCAAGTGTTTTCGTTGGGACAACTAAAGAATGCAAGAATCGATAGAAAGAATTAAGTTTACTTCTGATTCAAACGTAGTCATGGCTAAATTATGTAACATAGAAGTTGAACAATAATACATGGCACTTGGTATAGTACTTTAACTTGAAGATAATACAATCATTAGGATGTGCCACAATACAACCTCAAAAAAATAAAATTTATAAACTATGTCCCCTCTGCTTGGTACAAGAGTATTACATAATGCTGGTCATAATAAGCATTAAACATTGTCATACACAAAAGAAAAATAAGTGATAATCTGATAAGATTATTCTTATTCTTTGAAATAAAAAGTTAGATTTTGCTTTTGAAAAATAAATTTATAATATAATTATGTCTCTCTTTTCTAAAAGGATATATAGGGCCTTCAAAACAATATTAGTTTCTCCTTAAGCCGAAATTCTAGCCCTCATAATTCGAATTATTTCTATACTTTTACTACTTTATTTAGACACTCTTACTGATTTAGGAACTAATGTTTAATATACAATAATTTCATAAGATGAACAGTTATAATCTTTAAATATTTTCAATGAAAAATTAATAGATAGCGAATATTTTTAACTTGGATACCCTAATGCAAGTTTACATATAATGAAAGAACATTTCTGGGATTTATTTGTAGAACCTAATTAATTTGAGTCCCTACTTTCTGGTTTTAGATTAGTTTAATATTCTGTATATATTCCTGCAGCTTGTGCTTATGATGTTGATTAACTTTATGATAATATTACAGAATAACGTGATTTTATCAATAATTTGAAAAATTGCAATCCTTACGATAGTGATGCACTTGCAAATCTTTAACCTTCTTTATTTATATGTGAATCAACTAAATTATGCATTATTTCATTGGATTGCGAAGAGTTTTCTCAAGCGGATATATACAAACATACGTATTAAGGATTATTAAAGAGATACGCTAAAAATTAGATAGCAACAAAAGGATTTGGAACTTATCCTACACAAGCATTTATTGCTGATATAATGTTTACAACAAGAGAAGAAATGGAAGAAAAGCTGACAAAATTAATTTACAATAATTGGATTACAAATAATACAATTACACTTGTTATATAATTTAATAGAATAAATAAGTAAAGCAATGCTGTGTATTAGAATATATTTATAGAAGAATTTTATGTTTCATCTAATAGTGGATTTTAATATGTAATTAATTAAATAAGTACAAATGCTGTTAATTCATCAACATGGTATACATTTTCCATAATACTTTTAATTTTTAATTTCTTTTTTGTGATGAAAATAGTCTTCGAAGGTTCAATAGACCCAAGACCTACATAGTTATTAGTATTTTTAGTTTGTTTAATTGAAATGACATTTGCTATTATATGCACTGTCGAAACAGCAGTCTTGAATAGTGATATATAAGAAGCAATTGATGTGCATAATTGTACTGACAGTAAAATTATAAACTGGAATGATGGATTTCCAATCTTAGCACCTTGTCATAGTTATTTAATGCTAGATGCCACTTACTAAATTTAATAAATTAGATTGATATTTTTGTCTTGTGCAGTAGTGTTTCTACCCTTTTAATTTTTTTGGTTATTTAGCTACATGAAAGGATCTGAACTAATAGTTAAATTTGTTAACTTGATTTATAGAACAACTGTCCACTTTTTCAAGCTCTTCATCATTAGAGCTGCAACATACTTCACTTGGTGTTTAGCATTTTACATAGCCTTTAGGAAAAACTTTCCAATATATAGTTCTTATGCAAATTCTTTATATTGTATGCTCATTTGGTCAATTCCAACAGAAGAGAAGTAGTGGGAAAGAGATGCCTTGAATACTGGTCAAATCACAAATGCTCTTTTAGTTTGCATGTTTATTGTATTATTATTTCTAATGTAGGTTTGTAGAATTTATTTTGTTTTAATGCTTCTTAGTTTTATAGCCATATCCATATAGTCTGCCAGTGACTTTGAATTTGACATTAGATCTCCATCATCTCTCTAAAATTTAGAAAATATCAATCAAAACCTTAAAAAGTTAGATAAATTTTAGAAAAATTATCTTAGTGATAATGAATAAAATAAATTAGAAAATGGCAAACTTGTTGCTTGGTTATGTTAGAATGTACTCCCATCTGAACAAATTTATTAGATTGATCAAGAATGTTTCTAAGTAATTTTTAGTATAATTTAGAAATAAGTAAAACTTTAATAATTTCAAAATATATCAGATATGTCATAGTTCGTTAACTTTTTGTTCCAGATAAAACCATAATTACTATTTAAGTCTCAGGTATATTTTCGAATAATTCTGGATTTAGAAAATACAGATGGCATACAAAATGTTTAATCTGTCTTTATAAAAAATGATGAAAAATAAAAAGAATATGTAAATTTGGCTAGATTCTTCCAATAACTTAAAGATAAGGGTTCAAGGGTGCCACTACTCTTAAACTACAACTCTTCGACTAGGCCCTCAGATAATATCATAATCACATTTTTCAAGATTTACCCTTATATTCATTTGAATAATGGAAAATACGACATATTTAAAGAATTCATTTTGAACAAAGATGTAAGGTAATGGTAGAAGAGAATGTACATAGCAGAAGATGATAATTAAGATTTTGATGAGGAAGAAAGTGATGCAAATTAAATAAACTGATTTATAATCAATTATCAGGCTCAACTAATTCATCTAATTTATGTTCTCCCTCTTAAAATGTAAAACCATTATTTTGCTTATGATCAGATGATTGATTTCCTGAGGAGTTTCTTTCCTCTTCGTTTTCTTCCTCATCATCTGTATTAAATTAGAATGCCTATTCATCAATTAAGTGTTATTTGTGAATAGGTCTTTCAATTGGTATTATTTATTTTTAGACTTAAACTTCTTATTGTGGTTTTTCTTCTTTATTTTCCTCCAATTAAATAGGTTTTGGAGATTATGTTTCTAATTATCTTCTTCTTCGCCTCCTTATGAGTAACAATACTATAATAGTTATAAAAAGAAAGAGAATTAGTAGTAAAATAAATATCATTAATTTTAATAATGAGTGATGCGAATATCCTTGCAGGAAACTTGCCACGATCTTAGCTTTAGCAACTGAATGTTAATAATTGGCTCAGAAAAAGGTATCCTATACTTCTTCAAAAGGCATTTCAAAAATGTTAAAAAATAATATTTGCTCTTACCAGAGTAAATCAAACAAGAGTAAGAAATTTTAAAAATATTTCAAAACTTTGACAAGGATAAATCAAGTATTATACCTAAATATCCAAGATAACCTTGATATTGGAGAAATGTTTGAAATGTTTTAAAAGTATGGATTCAATATCTCAGAAGAATAGTTATCATAGTTCTTTAAAGTGGTAGATAAAGATAAAGATAGTAATATGCTTGTTTATTAATTAGATGCACTGAATTGGAATGAGTTTAAGAATTCTGTTTTTGATGAAAATGCATCTAAAAGTATAAAGAATGTCTATTAGTTTTTTATAACATTATAACTGAAATAAGAAACAAAAAGTAGTATGATAAATAGATGAATTATGGTTATGTCCCCTTATAATTTAATGATATGATCACTTATTTAAATTACTTAACGAGTAGAACAGAAATATAACAATAAATTTAAGTATTCTAACCCTTCATCATAGACAAGTTAAATGACAAATTTTGAAAAACTCTAAAAGTATTCTGAAATGATTAAATTGAATTAAACCATGTAAAATGAGAAAGAAGGCTAAGGTCGGTTAAGAACTGAGGAAATAAAAGAAGAAGCAGAGGAGACTTTAGAATTTACAAAGTCTCATTTGAATAGATTTAATCATTCGAAAAACTCTTGTAAATCTCATCTCAACATTAGTTTACAATAAAAATGATTTACCCATTTTAATGAAGTTAAAATCATGTAAGAAAAAAGGAAATCCTTCAAACCTAAAAATTAGAACTAGCCTAGATTCGCAATAAACAATGCTATCCCATTAAATTAGTTACCACTCTAAAGATAAACATATTAATTTAGGAGCAAATAACAGCAATCATATGGTTTTAATGTCTAACCTTTCGTTGGTTAAAGATCAAGAAAAATTAAGTTTCAATAAATCTGGTCTTGCTAGTAGTTCAATATCTAAATAAAGTCCTTATTTATCTTTGAATTTAAATTCTATGAGTAAGAGTAATCAGCATCAAATAGAAACATAAAGGAATGCAGAAAATACTAATTTGGATAAATCTGATCATCTTCCTAATCAGATTATCTAAGAGTTAACATGGTTTAAAGTTTTATCAGGATAAAATAAATATTAACAAATTAAACCAAAGGAATAAATAGTTTGTAAATAAAAAAAATCATCTTCAATAATGAAAACATCGACAGAAGTATAAATTATGATAAATTTAGCTTAATATTAATTCTCCATAGCTGAGTCCAAGAAGAGATGATAGACTTCATACCATGAGAAAAACTGTAAATAGACCAATCTTTTAAACATACTCTTAATATAGCAAGCTATCGTAAAGTCAAATTTAAAAACCAGCAACTATGTGTACATTAGGGAAATCTATAAAAATAAATTCAATCAAATTAGCTTCTTTATGATTGCATATTTTTCAATAATTTCTCTTATTTCTAATTCATTTGGTAATTAAAATAATTGAGGTACTCTAAAATTGATAGCTAAGTTTATCAATCTCTAAAATCAATTAATTTATATTACATTTCTTGGATTATTTACAACATAAGTATCATGAATGAACTTTTACCAGATTTTCTTTTTTTTCGAAGCATATTCCTCTAATATTTAAAACATTAAAACTCTATTTAAATTTATTTTGTACGTATCAAGATGTAAATGTGGTTTTTCTTCATATTCATAGAAATTATTATTAATTCCTTTCATTTAGATTAAATCATGGACTACTCCATCGAATTCTTCTTTAATTAATCTCCATATTTTCTCTTTAAATACTCTTCTTTTGTTTTTCATATTTCTGTAGTTTTTTTGTATATAAATAACTTTGTCTATATGAAAAGATACTTTTATTAATCCAACTCTGATGTTTATTTAAGATGCTAATTGTTAGTATTACTGATTGCATGAATTAAGTCATAATTTCTTTAGCCTTTTTTTGTTGTTATTTTTTAATCAAATTACAATGCACATTTAACAACATATTTGTTTTAAATAATGTTCTTTGTTCTGGAGTCTCTCCAAAATCTTTTACAGATATCAAAGATTTTGTTTTAAACTACCAAACAAGTAATTTACCTCTTGCTTCAACTCGAACATGCTATCTTTAACACTAAATTATAATAAATTAATAGTACCTCAAGCAAATAATGCAAATGATTGAAAAAAATTGTAGAAAAAATAGTTTTAAGCCAAATTTTTTGAAGTGCTGTTCTGTATGTTACTTTTTATTTTAATAATTTTTCAACCTCCCTGTATTATATAATCTAATCTTTTACGAATAATTTGCTTTTCATGTCTAATTGTCTTTCTTCTGTAATACTTTTCCCAGCCAATCTGACTCGTTGTTACTTAATTTGCCTTTAAGATTTTATCTGTTCTAAAGTTTCTGGATTAAGTAGATTTTAAAGTTTTAAATCTGGAGGTTATTTTAGGAGTATTTTCTGCTTTCTCTTACGTGGAATATAATCTTCCTCCTGAATGAAGTCCTGCTTAACTGATTTTGTTGCATTCCTTTGTCTTTCATATCCGAAAGTAACAATTACTGTACATTAAAAATCAGTTTATGAATAGAGTGTCATGTATAAGTATTCCTCACTAAATAAATGACCATTATCATTTGTAAATATCCTTATTGATTTAGTTGTTATTTAATAATCTGCATTGAATTTAGTAGGGAATTCTATTTTCATAGAAAAATAGGATCTCAAATTATTAGTTTATTGAACTGAACTTTAAAATGTGATCTAAATTGGGGATTCCTTGTTCTTTATTTTGATCCTATAATATTGAAATCGAAATCTTAAAATGGAGAGCTTCATATAATAATTAAGATCAGCAAATGCTAAGCTAGATTAATAGCTAATTTAAGGATTTGATTATATTTGTTAGGTAGGTTATATGATGGATTAATCATTGTAAAATAGTTAAGCAAAGTTATTAGAGTTTAACATTTTAACATTATCATAATTCTTTTCGAACTCATCATAAATTTATAGTATTTCTTCAGATCGAGGCATTAATCTATCTGATACATCATAATTAGTATGCTAAGTTCTCCTTGTTGTGGTTTTCGGGGATCTGTCTTACTGAGTCTATGAGGTTTTGCATCTAGTTGTGATTAAAGTTTTAAAACTCGGAATAGTTACCTGTGATTGTTTCTTGACATAATATGATTCCTAAGACTACCTTGAATTTTTCGTTTCTGATACTGTCAGTTTTTCATATTTATTTTTTAGAGTGGTAAGTATGGAATTTTAACTCATAAATATAATATAATGCTCATTTTTGCTTTAATGAGTCAATAGATAAGTATTAACTATCCCATCGAACAGTCTTATTGCTATGCTCCCTTTACAGTGAGTTATGATGAGTAATTTGTTTAAGTGAAGGCTTCAATTTTTTATGAATCTCTCTATACTGTGTTCTTGAATCGAAATGAGTACCACTCATATTTCGTTTTTTTCTAGTTTCAAATTGTGCACTGAAACCAAATTCGATTTCATCAAGATTAAATGTTGGCTCTTCACCTGCTTCCATTTTGTAAGTTTTTGAGAAAATTTTGTTAAAACCACTTGGCTACACATTCATTCTAGCAAATGATTCATTGTCTTCATCCATTGAAATTTCTGATTTGCATTGATTCCCCATAATAAATAATAATATTTAAACGAAGTATCAATAAATTATGTTATTTCATGTGACAAATTAATAACAATATTCTTTCAAGCTTAACACCCATATTGACACTTGATAAGAAAAAAATTATACTGAAATTTAATAAACCAAGTGAATCAGCACAATTTAATTATTACTATAAATTATTATAAATTATATTGTTTTCATTTCCTATAAGAATTTTTTAAGAAACATATAAAATACTACTAAAA
>JMSD01000017.1:215297-315855 GCA_000715435.1 Paramecium caudatum
ACTTTTTGTATCTTTCTCATCTAAAATCCTATCATCTATTTAAGGAACTAATAGAATAGGTTTTTTATAATCTTTAGTAAACTTGTAAATGTTTCGAATATGGATAGACTCAAAAAGCTATGTACATGAGAAAATCTTAGTTAATGCTGAAGAAATCTCACAAAGGTTATCAAATTTACTTCATTAAAAAATAAAACTCAAGGATCGTTTATAAGAATACATTTATATTAGCGTTAGAACTCTAGAAATGATAATATTAGGTTTAACTTAAATTATGCTCTCTAAATATTAAATACATATTTCATTTAAAGAAAAATATAATATAAAGAAATTAAACTTCAAGATAATTACGCAAGAATGTTTAATCACTTAAAGGTAGTTTAACAAGGTGAGAAGACTTTTAGATCTGAATGATCCAAGTAAACTCATAAATAGAGAGAAAATAATTTAAAATATCGAAATGTTTCTAAACAAATAAAATTTTAAGGCAAATGAAGTTGTTTTTATATTTTTAATGTGCCAATATCTCTTGTGGAATGGTTTTAATTAAAGCTAAATTAGGTATAAAGAAATAAATTCTGAAAATATAGTGCTATCTTTTGATATAATTGCTTGAATCATAATTTTATACTATTAAATTAAATACTTTCACTAATTTCAATATTGCTCTTAAAGTAACCTGAATATTAAATATCCTTTATAGTCATGCTGCAAGGGCCTTCCTTTTAATTTTTCTTCAAATGACACTCTAATTTTTACTTTTCCTTATCAAAGTATATAAAGCATTCACCACTAATATGATTATCAAAAAATTAGCCTTCAGCTTTCGTGAAATTATCCAAATGAATAATTCCTTTTCCATTAAATAATCCTTCATTGAAGTTACCTTCATATTTTTATACATCTTTTCCTTCAAAAATAATTTCTAATTTTCCAAATCCTTCTGGACATCCTTTTTCAAAATAACCTTCATAAATCATTTGACATCCAAAATCAGAATTCCATTACATTAATTTTCCTCTTCCTTCTGGCTCATCTTCTAACCACTAACCTTCATATGAGTCCCCATTCTTTAACATATATTAACCTGATCCATGTCTAAGATTGTTTTAAAATTCTCCTATATAAACTCCTTCTTCAGTTTCTAGTCTACCTCCATTAAACATTCCCATTGCAAAATTACCTTCATACTTGATATCAGGTTATTTAACTAAGGAACCATTTCCATGAAACTTATTGTTGAAGAATTATCCTTTATACTCCATGTCTTATAATTTCAAATGCCCTTGACCTTAATAGTTATCATTAACAAAATCTCCTTTGTAAAAGTATTTATTATTAAATATCAATGACCCTAATCCATTTTTTTTGAATTATTCATTTATTTATCCTTTATAACAATACCCTGATCCCTCAATCTGCCATTCTGATTTAATATCTGGTTTCCCTTTAATCCAAAATCCAGATAATGTAAGATTGTTAGTACATAATGAGCCTTCTCCATTGAATTAACCATCTATTAGTTTTCCTTTATAATATGAATTTGAATTAGAGAATTTCAATGTACCATTCCCTGTGAGTAATTTGCTTGATTAGTCTCGTATACCTTCAAATTTATCTCCATTTTTAAATAAAATCATATAATAAATCAATGTTTTTTATTGAAATTATTCATCTTATCTTGCATGAATTTCTTTATAACACTATCTATTTTTTCATCTAATTTCTTTTCCACAGTCTTCACAGTATCCACATAAATACCCGTCTTCTGGTTATCAGGTCTTGCATCAACAAATCTTCCTTGATTAGTTGCCGTAGCCTAAACCCATTTAGCCTGAATGTCATCTTTATCATAGTTTTTCAAATAAGGAATCTGATCATTTTCATTTATTTTATACACTAATTAATCCCTTCTCTTTATTTCTAGTTCTTGCATTTTTTCATCAATAGTTTCTTGATCCAATTTATCCCACTCTTTCTGATTGTTACCTTACTCCAAAGGCTAGAAATATCGTTTTGACTCTATGAATTCTTTTTGCTAATTATTCTCCTTCTTGAATTCAAAATATTTTCTTAATTCCTCTGATATGGTGATTTCTCTATCCTCATTATCAAAACGTGTTAAATTATTTTACATGTAATGACTGAAGTATTCAACATTGAATTTCAGCTCTTTGATTTTAGTTTAGTTGATTCTCAATTCAGTCTATTCATTATCAAAATAAAACTCTTTTTAAAACTCTTCACTTGCTACAAATATCAAAATAGTTTTGATGTAGTGCTCATATTATTTTTATTCATTTTTTAGCTGCTCAATCTCTGTGTATCTCATAGTGTTGTCTTATTTCTAATTATCGTAGTGTACTTCAGTTTAATTGAAGTATTGTTCCATTTTTAAGGATTTTTTACTCAATGCTGCCATCTTTTCTTTTACTTATTTGTGTAGAGCTATA
Organism: Paramecium caudatum; assembly: GCA_000715435.1. NCBI lineage: Eukaryota > Ciliophora > Oligohymenophorea > Peniculida > Parameciidae > Paramecium > Paramecium caudatum. Next base: position 217,751 of record JMSD01000017.1, read on the forward strand.
TATTTATCCAATTCATCTAAGCATTTAAGAAACAAGAACATGTAAATAAGCTCTGGCATCTTAGTCTTCTTATTGTAAGCCTGCTCTTTGTAGATCTTTTACATCGTATGTACCATAGATTCCTCAATAAAATAGGAATCCTTGAATCCCTTAATTATTTGATTGACTGTCTCTTGCTTATCCATTTGGAAATTCTCCTTAAACCAGTCATAGTAGTTTAGTTTTGACATTTCTGCAATTTATTGGCTTAGTTTATGAGATTAACTAGTAAACTGAGTCTTTTTCATTAAACTACTTTAAAACATGATATCATCCTCCAAAATGGCAAAATCAATGAATTTATCATATGATTAGAATTATTTTAATTCAACTAATAGGAGATAGAGAATATTTGCAGCCAATTCATATTATGGTCTAACATTTGGTAGGCAATGAGATAATACGTAATTGCAATAAGGAGTGATTAAGTTTTACTTTTCTTCTTTTTTGTGTTATTATTCTCTAAGTTCATGATTCCAATCAAAAAATGTACTTTATCCTTCATATTACTGGGTTTTAATTTATTCTCTTAAACTTTGGATTCTTATCTATTGGACTTAAAGATTTTGAGGTAAAATTTTAAAATTAGCCATATTAGCTTTAAGTAACTCACAACATTAATCATTAGGAAGAATAGAATTGAATAATCTGGTAATTCTTCGTTCAACATCAGTTTTACCCATATCTCTCTTTTGTTCTGCTTAAGAGAATAATTAAGATTATCCAAACTCAAAATTTGATTATTATAATTGATTAATTTCTTCATAAAAGGTTGGATCACTATCAATTTTTTCAGATATATATTAATTTATTCCTTCATAGACTCTTTTGTAGTGCTTTTTGTACACATAGCTGATATGTTCATACTCTGGTGTGATGATTTTATATTTGCATTCATATCCATTTTCCTTTCTCAAAATTAAACCAAATCCATTTGGAAATTCATCTTCACTCTTGATAAGCTCTAATTCTTTTGTGAACTTCGCTAATTTAATGCCCCAGAAATAAGCAATCATTTTAGATCGTTTATCCATGTATTAACTGACTTTCATCATTTATTCTTCATATGACTTAATTTCCTTTTTCTAAATCATTGTATTTGCTTTTTTATGTTTCTCCTCGACATGTTATATCTTTTAAGATTTTAATGCTTCAAATACACTGTATCCAAAATCAAAAACCTGCCTATATATTTCAAGAAGGAAATTTCTTCCTGGATACTCCTAACAATCAAAAATTTGATCAATTTCTCCTTTTGTAATCCTTCCTGGAAATAACATTCTATATTGATATACAACAGGACATCTTTGTGGAAAAAGAGAATTAATTTTACTATAATACCAAGATTATAATTCGTAATCCTTGATTAATTCATAATCTTTTGTATATTGGCTATGATCATGAAGTGATCTTATTCTTATTTCAAAATCTCCATGTTGAACACTCTAAACTCTAAAGTGAATGTGTTTGTTTGTGGATTCCTACTTCATAACCTCATAAACACCCTCCATATTAACTCCCACAGTATAAGATAGCATATATTTTAGTAGATAAGCTTAAACTTCTTATATATTTGTTTATTCAAATGTTTATGCATCAAATTTATAGAATCCCAAATTAAAGAGTGAGGAAACAAAACGAATAATCTCATAATTAAGACAAGGTACAAGAAAAGGCCTAATTTCGTGGATTAATTATGGTTTTGAATATTATGGTATGTTGAAATTAAAACCTGTAAGGAATGCTGACATTTCTTTCATTCCTGCCTATTTCATGAGACTCAATATGTAAAGTGAGCCTTATTTATATAAATTTACATATGCTTATAGCTCCTCTTAATTTAATTTATAAGGACTAATCAATTAAATTAGTTTAGCCATTTATTCATCATCCAACACAAATTTTTACAATCAAAAATAGAAAATTTCATACGAATTATTAATTACTTAATATCTTCAATATTATCCTTACCATCTTCCATAACTGGCTTAACTATTACGTATATGTGTTCAATTTATGTACATGAAGGAATGAAAAGTGATGTCAACTATTCAGTGATTATTTCATCATTACTAGTGTAAAGATAATAATTGTAATCTAATTAATTTAGTTCATACTTTCTTTTGGGAGATCTCTGATCACTTATTGTCTAACTTATTGTGATAGAGCATTCGTATCAGAATTTGGAACCATAAATACATGATCATCTTAATTTGTGAATATGTTTTTATTTATTTTAGTTGAATTCTCTTACAGTACTAATTCCTCCAAATTAAAAAGATCTTTGATTGATAGGAATACATTCTATTCAGTAAAGGATTCAAAAAAGTTATGGAAATTCATTGGTAATTTTTCAATGAATGTTCCTGTTTTTGCTTAATGTTCAATAATTAGATCTTATAACTTCTTTGATTATCTGATCTTTAATCCTGATTTACATCCATCTGAAATGATTTTTGCCCCTTAATAGGCACCTGGTCTTGCAAAAAGTACTATCTAGGAGTATCCTTCAGTCATCATTGTAAGATAATTGTTCAGGTTTTAAGGATGAATCCTTTCTATTTATGCAAGCATTTTTGCTTCTTGCAGTGAAAGCCTAACATAATCTGATTCAATTTCAACAAAATCATTCAATTTCCAGACATTATTCAATAAACTTTATAAATTACTCTTCACTACCAATGGCCTATAAATAACTAATAATCTATGATTGATGAACAATTCTGGACACAAACGATCACAAAGTGTTTAGTTATGGGTTGGTTATGATATTTTGTAGTAATTAGGAAGATTCTTTGACATGATGGTTAGAGATTAAGTACCTCAGAATAAAAATAAAAATATACCAATCTTATAGCCAATCTTAATATTTAAACCTCCACCATCATATTGAATTGATTTAAGAAATCTCTCTGTATTTGGTATGAATTTAAATGCTTCATTTAAAGTTCTTTATAGAACTGTACCAAAGTCCTACTTAAAAACAGAAATGTTGTTGAAATCCAACATATCCATGAATGTATCATTCATTTTTCTTTTATCTGAGTGCACTTCATCAAATTATTAAGTGAGGACAAAGGAGACAATGTTCAATTTGAAAAATTAAGGAAAGAAAAGCATACAGTCTCTGATTGATTTATTTTTAGTTTTTGATGAGTAGAAAAATATTAAATCTTGTGATCTTTATTATTGTCTCTATTAAAATTCAAAGAACTATTGTTATTACTATTAAGTATAGAACATGCTTTAAGAGTCTAAGATAAACGAATTAAATACTTTGTGGTTGACGGGTTGATCCTTCTTCACTAGCTTTTATTTCATCCATTAAATATTTCTTGTAGTCTGTATGTAGGTATGGTAATTATCCCTTGGCAGCATTAATAAATTTTCTGTAGTCCAATTGAAGGAGGTGCTAACCGCCCTGTATTAGAAATATAAAGGCCACTTTGTTCCTCATGTTTGGCAACATAAGTTTCGAATTTACTTTATCTAATCTCTTTAAGTAAAACTCTAGTGTTTTGATATTTTCTGCATTTTGAAGGGAATGTTGGAGGAAGAACTTATCTTCAACACCGTACTTTGCTATCATTTCTAAGAATGTAGTTAAAAACTGTTAATAGTGCTAAAATTCATGTGTTTTTATCTCTGATTTTTTGCTGTAAAGGGTTTTTTCAAGCCATATCCTCTACAAAGTTGCCATATCCATTTCGTAAAAGGAAAGTGCATTAAAACCTGCCTCATTTAGTGATGTAATGAAATTTTCTATGTCAATCTTGAAATCTGCAGCAGTGCTTCTATCCACAAAATAGATAGAAACACATGCTTTGAATTGTAAATGTGGTTCATTTATATATCTTCTATTTACTTGTTGACAAATGCTATTCGAAAAATTATAATCTGATTGTAAAACTATATGGCTATTCATTGGACAACCACAATTGAGACACTAAAATAATTCTATGCCTCTAAATGTTTCAATATTGAAGCAAGCTCTATATTAATTGCATTTATTTTCAGTAAGTGAACAAATTTTACAGGGACCCCTTTCTTGTTAAAAGAGATTCAAATAATTGCGCCTCCTATACTTATCCCTCTAATCATCTGATGTGAATCCGAATTGATCTGAGTTTTCAGTGTGCTGTATATCTCGATTTTATGCCAATTTAATCAATTTACTTCCCAATTATCCGCCGCCAGTTCCAGTTGCTGCTGCTTGTACTGAAATTAAGTTTAAGATTACTTTCATCATCAGTAGGATAATCGAGAGTTTGCAAATGATCCTTAAAACATTTCAAAAATGCTTCATGTTATTATCTTCTCTTAATAAAATCAACTTGAACATCTGATGACATTAAAATTAATTATGGAAATCATTGATTCTCTAATCCTTGATCTAAGTTCTACCGTTGGAGTTCCAGATGATTAGTTGAAGATTTTTGTAGCTCTTCTTGCCTGCACTCTCTATGGATTTTTGTTCAAATAGTGTTTCAGAGGTACATTTAAACTGAAAAAGATCGCTAATCAAGAATGATTGGAGGCACCATTTTTGGCATAATAGTTACCTACTATGTGTATAGACATCAAATTATTAATGTACTCATTCAAACAGTGGTTGTCTATGCCATGGTTAAGGTGTTGGGGAAAAGAAGTCCATGGCCTGTATTTTTTGAGACAATGGCATTTGTTGCTGCTCATCATATCTATCGTTAATATACTGATTATGGTGGATGGAAGATGGATGTCACTACTATCCTAATGATGAATACAGCAAAATGGACAGCATTTGCATTTTGTGTTAGCGATGGAATGAAAACATAATTAAGTAAGGATCAAGAGATACGTAAATTGACAAAGATACCTTCCTTTTTAGAGTATTTTGGATTTATATTCTTTTTTGCTGGCTCAGTATTGGGTCCATCATATGATTACTATGATTATGATCAATTTATTAGTCAGAATGCGGAATACAAAAATATTCCATCAACAATTAAGGAGACACTGAGATTACTCAAGAATGCCGTAATTTGTATGACAATATTCCTGGGTTTGGAGAAATACTTCCCCTTGGTTTTTGTGGCATCTGAAGAATTTGGTACATACAATGTACTTTATCAAACACTATGGTTCAATATTATGGTGAATATTCAAAGAACCAAGTATTATGGAGGATGGGAGTTAGCTGAAATGAGTATGGCTTCTTGTGGTATAACATACTAGGGAGAAGGAAAATTCTAGAAAATAAAAGCAATTGATGTAGATTGGGATCTCACATACAATATGAAGGACAAAGTTGAGAAGTGGAATATTTCCATTCAAACTTGGCTTCGTAGATATGTTTATACTCGTATTGCCACTGAAGAAGAAATGAAAACAAGTGCAGCAAAATAGAACTTTTCATATTAGATGACATATGTAGTGTCCTCAATATGGCATGGCTTTTACCCTGGTTACTATTTCTCATTCTTGCAATGGGCCATACTTAATAATGTCAATAAAGCTGTATTTAGAGTTTCATGCAACACTCCCTATTTGAAGATTTTCGAGACCAATCCAGTGGCTAAAGTCTTTAGATGGTATGTTGCCAACACCGTTTTCAATGTATTCGGGATTACATTCTTATTGTTATCCGTGGACCCAATCCTGAAATTTTACAGCAATATCAGATATGTGCCACATATCATATTGTATGTAGGTTATGCTTTCTTCCTTATTACCAAATTTGGATAGAAGAGCAAGAAACTCAAACAGTGAACATATTAAATAAATAATTTATGAGACGCCCCAGATTTCTCAGTCCTTAGGAGAGAGTCAAGTCTCCAGTCAACCATCATGTGATTTAGTTGCCACGCAAATAAGCCATGCTTTTACAGGTGTTCTATATTAGAATTTTAGATTGGTCCATACGTGTATGATTGCACTTGTGTAATTGGAAAGGGACAATATTCAGTTGTTTATCGTGGTTGTGAATAGAACAAACCCACCAACCTAGTGGCAGTTAAAGTAATCACCATCTAACCCAATAATCCCATTCAAATGTATATGATTGAAAACGAAATCAACATACTCAAACAATTAGATTCCCCGTACATACTTAAAATGCTCCACCATTAGTAGATCAATAAGAACGTATTCATAGTCACTGAGTACTGTAATAAAGGTATGACAAACAAATGACTAAGTAAGGCGATTTGCTGTAAAAAATACAACGCTCACTAATCCCTGAGGAGGAAGCCATTCAATTCACGCTCCAAATTGCCAAGGCTCTACAAGTGATACATGCCAACAATATAAGTATGATTAGAGTTAATTAGTGCATGGCGATGTAAAATCAGCGAATATCCTATTATCTGATCATTGCACTTTGGCTGATTTTGGATTTGCATAAAGGATTGATTAGGCACAGCAAACCTTCATAATAGGGACACCTTTGTACATGGCCCCTGAAGTGCTCTTTGAAAATGAAATTAACTGCCAGGCTGATATGTGGTCTTTGGGATGTGTACTCTATGAGATGGTTTATGGATTATCACCCTTTTATTCTGAAAATAACGATATTCTAAAAACAACACTTGCAGAATTTAAGGAGCATGGTAAACTAACTTTCCCTAACACTGGAGTTTCTAGAAAAATCTAAGCACTCATACTCTATTTAATAAAAGTCGACCCAAAAGAGAGACTTACAGCTCTAGATACGGTTTAGCTATTGGAGCCTCGAAGTGTAGATGAATAAATAAAAATAAATGGAGATTAATTGAAAATTAAGCAAGAATTAATGAATTTAGACAACAAATCAGTACTTTAATAACCCTCTATTACACAATTGCCACCCAATGACAGCTAATCAAACTCTAACACATAATCCAATTAAATACTTAAACCAGAGGCAGGAACACCTACACATGATAAGCAGCTAACAATAACTAACAATAATCACTCTCCTGAAGAGCATAGAAGAAGCACTAAAAATAGTAATTCAAGTGCAAAAAGAAAATTACTCCAAAATGTCAATTAAAAGATTGTTACTTAAGTCATGAATACCCAGCATACTCAAACTTCAGATAGTAAAAAATTAAATTAACGCAATTCACAACCCTCTCAATAGCCAACCAATAATAGCAAACCTATTTCACTGTTAGATTTGGTAAACTATTTTTATAAGGTATATTAATTAATCATGAATGCAAAAGAGTTAAAATTAGCATTTATTTATCTGAAATTAGTCAATATTTATTATATGGCCTACTTGGAGGAATAATCTAAATAATAAAAGAAAGTTGTATTCTATTCTTGTCAAAATGACTATTTTGAATTGGAAAGGGAGATCAAAAATAAGTATCCTCAATGGTTAAAAGAGGAGGAATTTTAAAAGATATTTCATTGTAAATTCACTCTAACCCAAGATTTTTTGAGACACTCACTCAATTACATTAATAGGGCTGTTGCCGAGCAACAACATGATGAGAAGATTGCTGAAAAGATCAAGAAAACACTCTAAATTTTAACTGTCCTAGGATCAAATGAAAAAAGTAGCACACTATAATTAGATTAGTAAATTATTCGCCTTCATAGACTTAATTCCAAAGTTTGATGTATAATTATTTTTCTCATGGTTAAATTAATTATATTCATTTCTAAGGTGATACTGCTGCTGAGTGGTCAATTGTTTTTTGAAATTCTTCTAGAATTCTGTATGGTAACTGAGAAGCTGGATGTGACAAGGAGAGTGAGTAAGGAGCAAGTACAATGTCACAATTAGATGGTAAACTTGGAGGAGGAGAGGAGATTGTAATTACCTGTAATGTGTGTTTTTAGTTTTTATTGAGTACAACCCATAAATATTAATAATGAGTGGAATTCTGCATCATATAAAATTAATATTGAAATCTTCATATGTAATAAAGAGAGTGTATGAGGAATAAATATAAAGGAATGATATTAATTAAAATAAATCATGTTAAAGCATGCATTCAGGATGGCCCAAGCATTCAGGCCTAAATTATTGCATTGTGCCCCAGTTGCAGCAATGGCTATTCGAGGACCCCTCTTCTCTAGTGTGCCCATCAATTATTTTTCTACAGCACTCCCAAAACATAAGAAATTGGCAATGCCTGCACTGTAAAAAAAGTATGTAAAAATAGATCACCTACAATGGAGACAGGCAACTTATAAAAGTACTTAAAAAAAGTTGGTGATCCTATTACAGCTGGTGATGTCTTATGTGAAGTAGAGACAGACAAGGCGACGGTTGGATTTGAAATGCAAGATGAGGGATTTCTGGCTCAAATCCTTGTTCCTGCAGGTATTTTAATTTCTACATTTAGGTACCAAGGGAGTATAAGTTGGAGCTACTGTTGCAGTGATAGTGTCTAAATAAGCTGATATTGCAGCATTTGCAAACTTAACCCCAGAACCTGAACCTGTAAAATAGACAACACCACCTCCACCACCACCTCCTACACCATCAACACCATAACCAAGAACTATTATTCCACCAGGCACTTTCCCAAAGCATTCTAAACTTGGATTACCAGCATTATCTCCCACAATGGAGAAAGGAAACCTCATGAAATGGGCTGTGAAAGAGGGAGATAAAGTAAATCCAGGAGATGTGATTTGTGATATTGAAACAGATAAAGCATCAGTGGGATTTGAAGTGCAAGAGGAGGGATATATTGCTAAGTTGTTAGTTCCAGCAGGCACAAAGGATATCAAATTAGGCACTGTAAATTATCAGTTCTTATAATTTAGGTTCTAGCCATCCAAACACCAAAGAAAGAATATGTAGCCAGCTTTGCCAATTACACACTTGAAGCTGGAGCAGCAGCAGCCTAAAAACCTTAACCAAAACCTTAAACAGTATAACCAGTTGCTCCAGTAGTTAGTGATAAACCAATTCAAACTACTTCATAATCAGGATAGAGAGTATTTGCATCACCATTGGCTAAAGAATTTGCAAAGAAGAATGGAGTATAATTGGAATTTGTTACAGGAACAGGAATTGATGGAAGCATCATCAAAAAAGATGTTGAAAGATATATTTAATCTGGAGCATAATAATAATAGTAAGCAGCCACAGTTATTGAAACAACACCTTAATAATAAGCTTAATAAACAGTTGCCTAACCAGAACAAACATAAGCAGCATAAGAAGTTGAATAACCATAATAAGTTGCCCCATAACCTAAAGCAGCTCAAACAGTAGCAGCTGCTCCACCAAAACCAGCTGCTTCAAAGCCTGCAGCTATTGAAGGTAATCCATATGTAGACACTGAATTAACCAATATGAGATTGACAATTGCTTCTAGATTACTTGAATCCAAGACAACAATCCCCCATTATTACTTAACAATGACAGTGACAATGGATAAAGTTTTAAAGTAAGACATCAAATACATTTAGGGTTCGTGAAGAGTTAAATAAATTGTAAAAGGTTAAGATTTCTGTCAATGATTTCATTATTAAGGCAAGTGCATTGGCTTTGAAAGATATTCCATAAGCAAATTCATAATGGCATGGTACATTCATTAGAAAATTCGCTAATGCTGACATTTCAGTGGCTGTAGCAACAGATGCTGGACTTATAACACCTATTGTATTCAATGCAGGAGCTAAGGGATTAGCTACTATTTCTTCATCAGTAAAGGAGCTAGCTGATAAGGCAAAGGCAAATAAATTGAAACCATAAGAATTCATTGGAGGAACATTTACAATCTCAAATTTAGGCATGTTTGGAATTGATTAATTTATTGCTGTTATTAATCCACCATAAGCAGCTATTTTAGCAGTAGGAAAGACAAGCAAGAGATTTGTACCAGATGAACATGGATAACCAAAGTAATAATTAATAAATAATTAGAGTTGAGAATCAAATGGATGTGACATTATCATGTGATCATAGAGTAGTAGATGGTGCAGTTGGTGCTTAATGGTTATAAAGATTCAAATATTACATTGAAGATCCAAATACGCTTTTATTGTGAAAATATTATAATCCAAAAAGGAGTTTATATATAATATAATCAGCAGCTGAAATAGTAATCATTGATGATCATAAACCATCTAGTAATAAATTTCATCAAACATTCTCGAACTTACACTCAGACACTCAGATCACGCTTATGCAGCAACTGTTTATTTGCTTATGAATAATTAATTAAACATTAAAATATCACTTCTTTTTTTTGGCTAATCCTTTCTTCTTCTTTGGAAGACTCTTTAAATAAACATCATATCTCCTACTCTATAATATTTATTAAAACCATTACATTCAAGTCTTCTTTCTCCATGATTGCTCTTTCTCGTATCCTTTAATACATTTCCTCTAAATCCCATGATCTAATCATGTGATCATATGAACCAGAATATAATAATCCATTGGCTAGGGCTAATGTTGTAATACCATCCACATGACCAACAAAATCTTCTTTCAATTCCCAATTCTTCATTTCATAGACTTTAATCTTTTTATCATCAGTTCCAACATAAAAATATGGATCATGTACCATCATACACAAAGCCCATCCATGACCACCTTAAATAATTTTAATAGGAGTAGGATTAGGTTGTTCTAAAGAGGAAAGTTCATAAATATGAATCAAGTTATCGATAGTACCCATTATTAAAAGAGCTTTATGGATTAAATATGACATTATAGTGAAATTTGGAAATTAAACACTTCTAATTATTGATTACTTATATGGATCCACTTAAACAACTGTATTTTTTCCATAAAGTACACTTATTTCTTTATCATAAAGTATGTTCATTGTATTAATTGGATAGCCAATATTGAATATTACTTCACATTCTCCACTTGTTGTATCCCATAATCTAATAGTACCATCCAATGAACTTGAAGCTAACTGTCTAACATTTAGAAAATGAATGGCTGTAACTTATGCCTTATGACCTTAATATATATGCACAGTTTCTCCAGTCTTCAAATTATTTGACTTGATAAATCCATCATCATATCCTGCATAAATATTTTACTCTGAGAATGTGGCTGCACATATAATATTTCCTTTTATTGTTTGTTTTGTCTCATCTTCCTCTTACACTGTTGTATCCTCCGATATTTTTGATATTAGTTATTTTGAGGCAATAATTCTATTCAATAGATCCCAACCTGCTTAATTAATTACTTACTTCTCACACTTCCATCTCTAGATGCAGAGTATAAGTAATGCCCATTATCACCATAAGGACTTACAAGCGTAATAATTGCATCTTTATGTCCTTTAAGCCTGTCCTTAAAAGCTTTACTTTTTACAGGTTTAGGGGGTTTTACAAGTTACTATTAGTACATTGATATTTATATAATAATAACAATATTCACTTATGTTGAACTGATCTTAATACATCTTCTCTTTAAGTTTCATTAGAAAAGGTGATTGCTTCTCCATAGCCTAAAATCATAAATTATTGTTACATTTCTCTTTATCAATACCAACAACTTCAACGTCAGCATCAACTCTTAAGACAGCAAAACCTTTAAGCACAATCAAAATGAAGAAAACGAAAAAGGCAACCCATACAGTGATAATCAATAATCCCAATAATTAGCATCCAATTAATTTAACACCTTATCCATAAAAGAGTCCTCCTTTAACATCTAACAATCCTGTAAAGAAAATTCCTATAAATCCACCATGCTATATTAGATGTATAGAATACCAAGAAAATTGGAACAACTTAAACTGGATCATCAACTTTACATTTAATCAATTAAGCAGCAGCCAAACTGTAAACAAGACCAGCAACAGAAGCAACAATAGCTGTAGCCCAAATCTATGATTCATGGGGTGCAGCTGAACTTGCAACTAATCCAGCCAATATTCCTCTTGAGATAGCAAAAAGACTTGTAGTCTCTCTAGTTAAGTATCTTGTGACGAATGCCCAAAATCCTCCAACAGCTCCAGCAACTAAGGTGTTGACTGCTACCAATCCTTAGGTATAACGAGCAGAATCTCCACTTGGAATAGCACCTCCATTTAAGAACATCCATGAAGCAAATAGAATGATTGTTCCAAATGCAACATAGACTGAACTGAATGCTTAGAAACTTTGTGTTTAATTTTGTTCAAATCTATATTTTCTGGGCTTTACAATTGATGTTATAACTAATGCAGCTACTCCTGCTGCATAAAACAAATATCCAGCACCAGCAAAATCTTTATATCCCAAAGCACCAAGCCTATAATATATAATTCATCTTACCATCCTTTTGGAGCTGTCCAATGTACAATAGCTGGATAAATGAAACCTGAATAGAAGAGCACCAAAACTCCCCAAGCTAAGAATGTTAATCTTTCTGCAGCACCTCCGGAGACAACAGCAATTCCAACGCATGCAATAACAGCTTTGAAAACTAAAAATTAAATCAGTTAACTACCGAAATTTGAATAATCATTCACTAAATCTGTTGCTTCCCAATTATATGCACCTAATTTGGTTCCCCCTAAGAAATATGTTTTGAAATCATCTCCATAAGCGAATCCAAAACCAAACTATTTTGAATTCACAAATATATATACAAGCCAAAAAATTAGAATTGTCAAACATACACCCAAGAAAATCTTAATAACTATTGATTATTGATTCTTGTATCTAACTGATCCAGCCTCAAGAAATCCGAATCCCAATTAAGTGAATGCTAGCACTATTCCAGCAATCAATAACCAATCTTCATCCAATGGTGCAGGACTACTACTTGGTGTAGCTGGTGTTGATGGGGCTGCAGCATTTGCTGTATGTTCGAAATACTGTTGCATAGTTTCAAAATTTAATTAAAATTAACAATCATTTTTCTTTAATTTTAAATAATGGAACCTTGGCTTTAGATAATTTGTTTGATTTAGATTTGGGTTCAATCAATCCTCTTCTCACAAATCCATCAAATTCACTTCTCACTAGCAATTCCCCTTAAGTCACATGTCTTAAATGAGTCTTTAAATCATCTTCAGGTACGAATTCATCTTAAGTTACTTCAATTCTGAGATAAATATTTATTTATACTTTTTGTTTCCAACCTTCACTGGTACAAGATTCTTTCCTTACAATTTTCTTGCTCTTTCAACGAGTCTCTTCTCTCTTCTTAATTGCATTCGCTTCTTAACCTTTTGCAGGGCATCCTCATTGATTTGTTTTTTGATTTTCTTAACCAAAAGTAACTAATGATTTTTCTTTTTCTCCATCATTGCATCAACCACTTCTTTTCCATGAATTTTTTAAATCTTACTCAACTTTCTCTTCTCCTTCTTTTCTTATTCTCTAAATTATAGAAAATATGAATACCTTTTAATTTATTTTTATATCTTGTGTTCCTCTGTTTCCTCATTTTATAACCTTTAATGTGATCTTATCTCTTTCTTCACAACATCGTCAAGCAACTCATTATAGTCCTTCAGCTGGGGGTTGTAAGATTATCCTGGATGAGGGGTGACTACTGCTTTCACTTATGAAACACTAGTTCTTCTTCTTCCTCCTTCCTATGCCCAAATGTCTTAAACTTCAGATTGTGTTTATTTTTATTCTTCACGTTTCTATTCGGCTAAATTTTAAATCTTTATTCTCTCATTTTTAGAGAGTTTTTTTGGGTCAACAGGTTTCTTTTTGAATCTGTCTTTGTTCTCATAAATATTAATTGGTTTTGCATCAATTTCGAAATCTACTTATTTTGCTGCTCTCTGTGTGAAATCAATCTACTCATATTGGTCCAGTTCCACCACAATGTTTTTTCTCCATCGCTGAGTGCCCTACCTTGCCCTTAGGTTTTTTTTCCTAATATTCACCATTTATTAAATAATTAATGTTTCATTCACCTAAATATATAGTGAAAAAAGTAGCTAAAAATGAGGAATAGAACAATATGTTCATGACCCAAACACTCGATGAGACAGATTTCTATAAAAATGGGAAGATCTGTCCTTACTACATAGTAGGAAACCCAGAAATATTCAGAAAAAAAACCATCCTCATCAAATAATCAGAACAATAATCCAACCCTCCAACAAAACCTTCACAGCGGTTGATCAAGAAACATCACATACGGAAATAGGATTCTGATTTTATTTATGAAGACATGGATGCTAGTGATGTAGAGCAAGAAGTTGATCGAGTTATCCAGTAACAAAAACAACAACAACCTGAAGTGAAAATGCTCCTTACACCTCCGGATTAGCTTTTTGCTGGTAGGGAAGAGAAAATAATGGCTGCTTTTGAGGAGCGACAAAAACAGTGGAGCTAGAGAGTTGTTTAGTCAGCGAAGGCATGTGGTAGAGATCCGAAACAGTCTCTTTTTCATCACATTGATGCAGCCAGATAGAAATATGAAGATAGAAAATTACTTGACTTAATTTAAAGTGACCATGAAAAATATGGTAACAAACTATGGGTATTTTTGTCTGTTATCTAGGAAATGTAACTTCGTGCTGACTAAGAGGATATCCAAAAAAAGAATCGCAATTTCGAAATTGTGAGGAAAAATAGAGCTGAACAGGTGTATTAACGCCCTGAAGGAGTCCAAAAGAAATTCGAGGAAAAGAAGGAAGTTATCGAAAAAATTATCCCTTCACTCTCTGTTTAAGAATTAGAGGTAGTAGGGTAAAATAAGCTTGTCAAAGAATCTGCATCCTTACTTAATCTGGCAAAAAAACAAAAAAAAACTGGGTTTAATCCGGAGATTCCTCTTAATTCAAAGAGGAAAATCTTACTTTCAGCTCCATTTGAGAAAAAAAAATAGAAAGAAGAACCGCTTTATTATTAATAGATTGTTGAAATAAATTACAACAAAAAGCTACTACGTTAATCCGGATAATTGGATATTTGCAAACAAATATTTTGAATTAATATAATATTTCATATTTTATCATTGTTCAAAAATAACGAGGGTAATAATTGATCTGAGGCATACCATAGTAATACATGTATTAACGTTAGTTTTGTAGCTAATACCGTTATTGCTGTTATTGATATAATTATTAATTGTAACATTGATTAAGGTAATCAGTTTAGGAATAAGTCCCCTAAGATTTTTGAACTAATTCCTGGTAATCCCCTTTTACTATCTTCAATGAGGTTTTATCTTCTAAGTAATCAATTTAATCATTTTATGAGCCCATGCCATATTTACTTTTGATCAAACTTGGATATAATTGCTTATATTTATTCTTGAGTGTATGAATATTCGATATTTCTATTAAATTTTAAGGAAGTAGATTTTTTTCTGTAAATATTTAAAAATATTTGTTTTCCATTTAGGATATAATACACAAAATCTAGAATAATAAAATCTTATTACTTTGTTTTATAACTCATTACTGCAACCCTAAGGAATGTTAATTAGCAATGCCATTTTATTCTCACTCTTTTCTTTCTAAGAGCTATTTTCCATTAAAAACTTTTAAACTTCATTAATAACTGAATATTCAGAAATATCTGAATTCATGTACAGTTTAACACATTCATAAAAGCGTATAGCTAAGAAGAGTGGGTGTTTTATTTTATGCCTGATGTTTTATGCAGTGAAATAGTTTGCTAATCCCTATGCATCTGATGTTATTTCTTATGACGCATTCGGTGAATTCTTTTTTCTTTTTTTGACCAGCACCCGCTCCAAATTTTCAGGCAAAAAGGGGTCCACTATTAGTTGAATCGGATTGCTGATGACTTAAATACGAGCATGTTTGCGAGAATCCACAAAAATACATGGAGAAATTAATGCACTTAAAACTTACATTTGATTATCAACCATTTGACTTAATACGAAGACCAGTTAAAATTTTTGGTACTTATATGATGTCACATTTTACTTCATTCTTGTAGGATGTGGTATTGAATTTTAAAGATTTGAACACACAAACTCCATTCTAAATCTAACACTCTGCCTATCCCCTGCACCCTACACTTTGTAAAGCCATAGATTAATAGTTAGTTTTGGCAACATAAAAGGTTACTTGAAGGCTGATCTAATTTATAATTGCCTAATCGACATCACCATTGACCTAGAAATTGATCTCTAATACATGAACAGTGCATTCGATTTCAGGCATATTCCAAGACTTATGCCAATTCCACCCGATATCGGCACTGAAATGAAAGGGTTTCCATTATTTCACATTAAAACTGATAGCGATTTTTTTGTTAGCAAAAGTAAGTGGCTGGGTTAATAGTTGTAATTTTTAGTCTTCGCTCACGACTAAAACTGAGTTACTCTACTACCACTCCCATTCTGCTTATTCTTGATTCATGGATAAATTTAAATATAGACAAATTCTGAATCCTGGATTTGAATTATATAATAATGCATAACAAGCGAAAGATTTTAATGCTTAAATTATATTTAATTCGTCAATATAAAGATTATAAAAATTATTCAATCAAATCTAGTATTAGTTATACAACAGACTAATTTTTGAAATTAATATTAACTAAGATGTAAGAATCAATCATCAGCATGATTAAAGGTGTTTTGTTTCACAATTGTTTTTAAAAAAAAAATTACATAGTTTTAAAAATTCTAAAATAAGATAATAACCAAAGGTTTCAGCTTTGGATTTGCTTTCTTAAATCTGTAAACTTGGTTTAGAAGACAGTAATATTAATAATTACTATTTTCATTAAACATATTTGATTTTTCCCTTAATCATCATAACATTCATAATTATAATATTGATGAAAAATTATTGTGTGACTCCCAACCACAAACTGCCCTTGTGTTTAAGGGAAAATTGAAAATGCAAGTTTTAATGTCAAATCTGAAAAAGATAAAAAAATACAAATTAGCGTTTTTAATGACTATCAAATTAAAAACTAGTAGAAAAGAATACTGTCTTGAGAAATCACATAAAAAAATTGATGGTATGCAAAAAATGAAAAATATTCTAATTTTACAAAATTTTAAAGCTAACTACTCTTGAATAAAACCATTACGTTATAATATGAAATCATCAAACAAAAAAAATTCAAACAAAACTATAAAAACATTGAGATTACTTATACGTAAATTCTGCTCGAAATTCTTTATAAAATCAAGAATAGTCCAAAATAAAAGAATCAGTATTCTGAAAAGAATATATAAAAACTTTTATTATATTGAATATATTGAATATAATACAAATTTAAATATAATTTGTATATGATTTATCTTAACTCAATAGAAGAAATGTTAATAGCCTTAGTTTTGCCAGCGGTATTATTGCATTTATTATCTCATGGCTTATTAAACATGTTGTTGCCATTACCATTATTATTATTGGAGCAAATGGTCATGCTATTAGTAATATTAGAAGTATTGTTTGAAGTAATCAGACTATTAACAATTAATTTGGATTTGAGTATTCATTTGCTGCTCAGATTCCTTCTATTCTGCTTTAATAAATTTCTATTATTTTGGTTCAGCTTACTGTTCGAAAAAGTTGTTACTATATTTAGATTTAATCAAGTTAGGATACAGCTACTTGTATTTGTTCTTGAGACCTTATATATTTGATATTTCCACTAATTTTTCTGGAATAAGTTCTCTTTTTGTAAAGATTCCGAAATAATCATTTTCCAAAATTGAGAGTATGTCTAGAATCTACTTTATTTATTTTTATTACTTTTTTAGATTGGTCATTATTACAATCACTCAAATCAAACAAAAGAGCCATTTATTTTTCATTTTAATTCCTTTAATCCCCCTATTTCATTAAAAGTCTTTAAACTTCTGTAATAACTTCATTTTTTGCTGAATCCTCATTTAGAAACAGTTTAACACACGAATGAAAGCGCATTGCCAAGAAGAGAGGGTGTTTTATTTTATGCCTTATGTTTTAGGCAGTGAAATAACTTATGAGACCATCTAATCTCTCTGTTATTTTTTATGACGAATTAGGTTTATTTTTTTTTTACTTTTTTACGAGATCCTTTTCTAAATTTTCTGGC
Source organism: Paramecium caudatum (assembly GCA_000715435.1). NCBI lineage: Eukaryota > Ciliophora > Oligohymenophorea > Peniculida > Parameciidae > Paramecium > Paramecium caudatum. Next base: position 235,715 of record JMSD01000017.1, read on the forward strand.
AGAAAAGGGTCAACTATTAACTGAATTGATTGATTCATGATTTATATACGGGCATGCTTTCTTGAGTCTACAAAAATACATGGGGAAATTAAGGCCTATAAAATTGACTCTTGTTTTTCAACCATTTGACTTAAAACGACGACCAGTTAGAATTTTTAGTACTTGTATATTATAGTATTGTACCTCATTCTTGTACGAGGTTGTACTAAATTTTAATGATTTAAACACACAAATCCCATTGCGAACTTCACAATCAGGACAGCCTTTACATCCAACACTCTATAGTGCCATAGATTGATAGTTAGTTTTGGTAACGTAACACGTGACTAGGAGGTTGACTTAATTGAGAATCGACTGATTATGGTCATCGTTGATCTAAGTATTTAATAAACTTTACGTTCACTGCACACTCGATTTCTGGCATGTTCCATGACTTATGCCAATTCCATCCTATTTCTGCACTAAAATGGAATGGCTTCCATAATTTAACATTAAAGTTGAGGTTGTATTGCTTATTTTCAAAAGTAATTGGTTGGTTATTATGTAATTTTAATGTTTGGCCGTCACATTTTATAATTTCAGAAGTACATCGTGACCATTCCCACTAAGATGAATCCTCGCTCATATATTATGGATTAATTTTTATATTTACCGGCAGGATGTACATAATTAATTTATATACAAGTTATTAAGATATGCAAAATTAAAATTAATACGGCACTCATTTATCTAATAGTTATATATTAATTATTCGTAATAAAATCCAATCATTTTTATATAACAAATGAATTAATGAAATTAATATTAACTATAATTTATTAAAATGTATATAAAGGAATAAAATATATATTATAATACTATACTAAGAAAAAACCTCATCACTATTACTCTTACTAGCCCTCTTCTTCTGTGTATGGCAATGGGGGATCAACTTCTGGATAGAGTCTCTTAGTTAGAATGTAGCAATGAGGGGGGTCTATATCTGTGTAATAGTTTTTCTTGTAAGTTGTTTTCTCAAACCCATGACTTGAGTAGAATTTGAATCCAACCTCATTACTTACCCACATATGTAAATAAACTGTTCTAATTTCTTAGTATGCTCTAATACGATTAATCATTTCATTTAGCAATTATGTTCCAAAACCCAATCGTCTATATGCATCCAATACTCCAAATGTCATTACATATGCTGTTTTTCTTCCATCCTTTTCCTCAATTCTGGCTGTGATTGCTCCAACTGCTATGTCATTGTAGTAACCTAAAATTAAATCAAATTCCCACCCATAGCCGAGAAATCTTAATATAGCAATATTTTTTAATAGAAATTGTCACTATAAGTTACAGGCAAAGTTCTAGCTGTGATTACTTTGAATTGCTCTAAATTTTTTTGATTAATCTCTCCAAAATTGAGTTTAGGTTTCTGCTCCATTATTTAATATTTATATTAATGGAGAGTAGGACTGAATTCGAGGGAAGAATTCACTTTTTCGAGTACTTTTCCCTTGAAAAATTTGAAGAGTATAAGTGTAATATTGATGTAGATCATTACGCAATGCTTTATAATATTCAATTGGCATCATCACTTAACAAGATCGATTCATACAATATTATCAATACTCCAAAGAAATTTCATTTGCACTTGAATTTTGCATTAATTTGCCATTTGCTCTCAAGTATAATGCATCTTATGCTGAGTACTTTTACGGTTTTGTATTGAAGGGTGAAAATAGCAAAGTTAAGTGTCTATTAATTTTGTTGTTCCGATTGTTGCATCCTTATATTCTGTAAAAAATGAATGAATCTAAAACTCATGGATGGAAGAAATAAATTTTAGATTTTCTTTACAAAATCATTAAATTATGGGATATTTTAATTAAGTTGAAATACTTATTAGATGAAGATCATCCTCATTATTCTATTTTTTACCTTATTATTAGGCAAAATCTCACTCGTTTTAAAATGGAATCCCCTTACAAACATGCAATGCTTTTAGTATATTTATTTCTAAAATTTTTGGATTTCTACTTCTAAAAAAAATCAACAGGGAATAATGTTGACTAAGTCATTCCGGCACCAAAGAACATTGATGGAAAATTAGTATAAAAATACTGTCCTAAATGTAAGAGAGCCCCACAAATACCAAGTGTGCTAAAAACGACTGGGTTTGTGTATTGCTTAGAATGCTTACAACAAATGGTAATTGAGAAACAGATAACAAATGATCACATAATCAAACTATTTTGAATCATTACAATAACTCAATCTATGGTACAAAGGGTATGACGGTTTTACTGAATTTAATCTTCTATTGTTGATTTGTCATGAGCCGCATAGCATTAACAGAAGTAATTACACAAATCTAAATTAATTTATTAAATTACTTTCACTAAGTCGCGGCCTTAATCTTACATCCATTGAGGTAATGATTTATTTTCCTTTACTTGATTGAATTGTTGTTAAGCTTCGCTTAAAGATGTGCTCACAAATTTGAGAGTGTCCTAGAAATTGCCATATGATGTCATCTTCTATTGATATTCGTCGTACTTTATTGGTTTGATGTAAAAGCACTGTTCGAATATCTTTAATCTATTAGAGTAACGGAATTCCATGTTTTAGACTTTCTGAATCTAACCATTTTCAAGGAGTGCATAGCAAAATCTAGACAAGCCTCTGAACAATGAATTAAGACCTTTCCAGTAAGGTAATTCATAAAATAATTGATCAACAATTGGGGAAACTTTCTATTTTTTTTTATTCTAGCTCTATAATTGTTCTCGTTATGAATTTGTTAGTTAAGAGATATAATTGCTGCGATTTCGATCCAAGACTGTTGTCAGGTATTCCAAGTAAAAGAATGTTGCTGCATAATCTACATCAGAATACAATTCTAATTCAAAACCATATTATAATTATTGAATCATGGCTTAAACAGCTATCTCATAACTAAATATCATAAGGGGGTTTTTATTCTTGTAGGCCTCTTAATCAATTTGGTTACTATGATGGATTAGAATAGAAAGATGTGAGTAATTCTTATGAATGTCTCTACTCTTTCGAAATTTAGCACGAAGCTGCTTAATTACATATTCATAAGTAACTGGCACCAAACAATCTTAATACTCCTTATACACGTTTTATTGCAATTAGTCAAAATTTTAAGGGAACATCTTGTTTAGTGTACCAATTATAATATTAATCCAGGGTACATTATGAAAATAGAGGAATTAATCATATTTAAAGAGATTCTACTCTAAATATGCTCTAACAAGAACATTCTTGGGATAATTGTGAACAATATCGCAAATCTTTTGCTAAATGGCAAAGTAATTACGTTCTGCACTGAGATCTAGTACTGCTTCAATTTAATCTAACATGCTCTTTAAATAAGCATATTGATCATCCATTACTGGAATCTTTCGCATGCTGATTAAAGATCGAATATGCTTTAAAATTGTGCTACTTTGATAATTCTGCATATTTGCTGCTAGAGATTTTGTCTGTACTACTATATCATATCGCTTTCTTATAAAATCTACTTATTCAAGGATAAGTTTGTGGTTTTCATTAGAATATGGCGATGACATGCTTTGAACAAGGGAAGCCAATCCTTTGAGTAATTTTACTCTAGCTGAGAGTGCATCATTGACTGTTGGTTGCTTTGTTTTCTTGAGCTTTCCACTTAACTCTGAGTCCAAAGGATTGAGGACAGATGTTAAAAGCTCTTATATTGTAGCGATTCTTTTATTTCTAAAACTGAACACCGATGGGTTGTAATCTTCTTCTCTCAAAAATGGAGCCTCCCTGACTATTTTAAATATGTAGCTTCCCACAGTGTTAAGAGTTTCGAATAAAGCTCGTACAAAATTTGAGTCCCATAGGCTACTATCGTATTGATACACTAGAGTATAGACACTTTGGGCGAGGGCATTGCCATTGAGCCAGCAGGATAGTTTGGAAAACACAAGATCGAAGAGGCCCACTAACTAAGTATAGGGGCACTGCGTACTTCTTCATTTGATAATTTGGAGCCCATCTTGATGGCTCCTTGTTGTAACAATTTCTCAGGTGTGTCTGCATCTGCTAAGCCTAATTTGAGATCGATCTTCTTATCGAACAACTCAGTGGCTGACATGGCTTCAAATAGACTATACCCTTCAGCCAGGAGTATGGCACCATGCTCAAGAGAACGCAACTCGCCACTAATATCCATTAATTAAATTATGAACAAAAGAAAGGCGCAATTCCTCATCGACAAAGATTAAGAGGACGAGGAGTGTTTGCCTGATGTAGGGATCATTAGTACTCCAGAATAGATATAAGAAAGAAAGTAAGCATATTTAGAAATTTCAGAATACTCAAAATTAAGGGACCCAAGGTCATTTCAGGACAACCAAAGGTTATTATTACTGCCCCTAAACCCACATTTGATGATGTATCGAAGGAGGAGCCGAAAACCCAATCAGATTTTTAGCCACTCAATATATTTAAATAAGAGAAATTGTTCTTCCATACCCAACCAATTTTGCTGTAACCTCCATAATCAACAAAAAACAATGGATTGACAAGCCCAACCATTTTTTTCTCTGCTAAGAAAACGCAAACATTATCACCTGTTCCAGAAACTGATGAATTCAGATTGTTTAAAGTATGCGAATATAATAAAAAGAATAAATTAAAATGGGTAAAAATTGATGACAAAGAACACTCAAACATAGAGCTTGAGGTATTTAAGTCTGGAGATGTGCATACAATATAACTTGGTTCTTTAATGAAGGGAGTTGTTGTGAATAACAAAATAAATAAAAAAGATGATACTGTTGCATTAGAATGTGAGAAAGACAATGAAATACACTAAATAAGTTTTGAGTTTGAGGATGTAAAAGAGTATGAATTGTTTATTTTATGAATCTTTTTCACCCAAAAAAATCATCAACTAATGCATCTTTTTCTTCTTCTTGTTTCTTAAGTGCCTCCTACTGTTTCTTAATAAGAGTGGTTTATTTTCTAATTTCCTTCTCCTTTTATTTTATTTCGGCTTCAGACTCTAATCGTTATTCAACCTATTCAACTTTTTTTTCTTCCATTTATGGGACTTCACTTTTCACACTAACAATATCTGGATCTTTGAGAATTTGTAGGGATTTATCAGGTTATCCTCCCTTAAGTTGTTTTTCTGGCATAATTTGAGCTATTCCAACTTCAGGCGGTTTTTCATATCCTTCAGGTACAATCTTTCCATTCTTTTATTCCTCTTCAGGTGGTAAGTAATCCATTGGTACAATCTAATTCATCTTAAATTAAGGTTCTTCTTCAGTTTCATACTCTTCCAGCAAATAGTTAGGAGATCTAATTTTTACAAAAATTAAAATGGCATTCCAGATAGTAAAATTGATAATAGATAGTAGGATAGTCATTAACATATACCATCCATTAGTTACTTTAACTTCTTTAGTATCATCTATGTTTAAGTATAGTAATCCACTCACAAAACAAAGAGTGTCAAATAATGCTTAAACTGTCTATCTATAAAGGAGGATTCGCATAGCAAATGGATTGAATCTGAACAAAAATGGATACATTATGATTCTAAGCACTGCTAAAGTAATTACCTAAATGAATTGCGATGGCAAAATGAATAAGAATGCATAAATGACTTTGCGTAAATAAGGTACATATATGAATAATCTTCCTAATTTTGTTTTCAATTCATAACCATCATATATACAACTGAAGTGAAGATGTAACCATTCTAATTTGTGAGCTTCTTAATCTCTTAACACAAATTTATAAAGGAGTACAGCAAATACAATAGTGATTATCAAATATATGCCAGCAACTACAATGTTAATTATGTCAAATGTAGTGAAATACACTTGACCTGTTTAGACTGTGGATACCATTACATCAAGAAACATAACTTCAAATATTCGAATGAATGCTTGGAAATGCATGTATTCATCAATATCTTCTAATCTATTAAGGATTGGTTCCCAACTGATGATGCGTATAAGTACCTTAACAACCATCCAAAATATTAATGCATATACCATAAAACTAATGAACCTACCTCCAGCATTGAGCAAAAATTAAGAAGGGTAGTTTTCAATTTAGAACTTTATTGTATTTTGGTCAGGGACCATAAAAAACCAGGTAAATATGTTAGGAATGAATGACATATTACAATAATCTAGAACTCTTAGCACTTTATCAATATGCAATGAGTATCTCAACTTAATAAGTCTCAATAAACTTATTAATTGCATTGATTAGAGAATCTACCATACTTACCCACTTCCAACTTTGAGTGAATAAACCAAAGATGATAGTAAGCACAAAAGCATAAAAGACAGTGTAATATAGGAGAGTGTGTTACTAAAGTCAATTTCATCAGTGTTGTAGAATATATAATAATTTAATGTGAATTTGATGATTCCAAATTTGGCAATGGTACTACTAGTTGCATTCGCCTATCCAACTAATGACCATCCAAATTTATCAACTATACCATTAGGAACACTAAAGTTAAGTTGAGCATCAATATTCTAAACTGTCTAATAGTAGATAAATTTAATGGCTATATGTTGTAAGTCTGTTTAAATAGCTTGATATTAATAATCTTCAAGATCAGGAACATTAACATATAGTAATTCAGTAAGGTTATAAATTTAACTAAGTGGACGATCAAAATACAAATAAAGAGTATCAAAATGTATTTCATCAATATAAGGTGACGCAGTAACAGGCTACAACAAATAACAAACATCAGGACCTTCATTTTACTCCAGTATACAATTGTATCCTGATTAAATTTTACAATCTACACATCCTCCTGATAAATTTGCATCATCACATTATTCTGTTAGAGCATGCAATCCATCACCACAATTTGATTCAATTGATACACATTCTTAACCAGAAGGTTAATAACCAATTATACATTCCAAACAGGTATCAGTATCACATTTAATGCAATTAGTAGTAAATCCACATGCTACACATTAATTATTATCAACTCTATAAGTATCATCACATTCTAAACATACTAAACCACTAGTGCATTTTACACATGGTGCATAACATTTTATACAACTATTTCCTAATACTCCATTAGGTTATTAAAAATATCCATCTGGACAATCAGCTAAACATTATTATTTATATAAATAAGAAGTCATACTACATTATGTACAAGTAGTAGAAAAACATTCTAAACAATTAGTAGGACATTAACTACAAGTTGTATTATCATAATAATAAGATTATGGACATTATGTGTAACATTCATAATTGTATAATGCATAACCATGAAAACATAAAGTACATTATACACCATCAGAAGTGCATTCATCACAATTATTAGGACATTAATTACATTTATCAACTGTACCACCTACAATAAGATTACAATTATATCCAGGATCAGGTATACAATTAGTACAACCATCCATGTCAATAGCATTACCATCATCACATTATTCACCAGTTTCTCTTATTGCATTTCCACAAACTGTTTCTATTGTACAATATCTACTACATCCATCACCATCAATTAAATTACCATCATCACATTATTCATTTCCTAATTTTTTACCATCACCACAAATAGGAATACATGGTGTTATTGAATATTTATATAATCCTTAACTACAAGTGTATCCAGATTCTACTGCACATACATCTGAACATCCATCTCCAGGTTCTATATTGCCATCTTCACAAGCTTCAGATGAACTATGATAAGAATCTCCACAAGTTACAGTCACCATATGACAAGATAAAGCACTTTCATCACATTCATAACCATAATCAATTAGACAACGAGAACATCCATCACCTATAATAGTATTTGAATCATCACACATTTCTAATTCATCTATTTCACCATTTCCACATAATGAATAACATGAATTATTAACACATTTAAATCCTATTTCAATTCTACAATATGCACAACCATCATTACTATTATTATTATTATCATCACATTATTCTGTTTAATCTATTACATTATTAGGGCATTATTTAGTACATGAATCAGAAGATGTTGCTGTTCCACCTGAACATTTATATCCAAAATCAACTTAACAATGTGAACAACCATCTCCACTTACAGTATTACCATCATCACAATCTTCATTTATTCTTTATCCATTTCCACATAATAAAGTACATGATATACCACTACATTGATATCCAGATTCAAGTAAACAATTTTAACAACCATTAATTAAAGATGATCCTATATCACATTATTCTCCAGTATCTAATATACCATTCCCACATTTCTTAGAGCATACATTAGGTGTAGATGCATTACATGTATAACCAGTATCAACAGCACAACTAGTACATCCATCTCCATCAATAAAATTACCATCATCACAAGTTTCTCCTGCTTATACAGTACCATCACCACATTTAGTACATTATTTAGTAATTGGATTAGCCAAGAAACCAACTCCACAACTAGCAGCAACTACACATGCTGTTCCTGATAAATAATATCCACTACTACAAGCACTACATAAAACACCACTAGAACATGCACTGCATTAATATGAACATCTACTACATATTGGTAAAATAGCTGATTAGAACCCAGTATTACCAGCAGTACAACTGGCAGCACAAGCATCATTTTAAAGTTTTGTTGTTGTACATTTTTTACATTTTTATTATGTAAATGAATTCACTGAATGTAAACAATTAGTTAAACAATGAACTGATGTTGCACTATAATAATTTACATAAGTTGATCTAATATCTAAATGAGCAACCCTTATCTCATTATTAAATTAATTCAATTGATTTCCCAAATAAAGTAAATCATTTTCACTTTCTGCATAAGAAAGTGCCAATGTTGTTTAAGTATGAGGATGATATGCACCATTTACATATGCTCCAAAGTAAACTTTACTTACTCCAATGGATGAATCAGTGAAAGTAGAGGCTATTGATATATATGTCCAAGTTGATCCAGTTACAGTAGGAGTTAATACGATAGGGGCTTTTGTTGTTCCAAAATTTACTTCTAAAGTATAAGGTGAAGTTCCTGAAAGCAGAATCTAAAATTAATCCTATGTATTTCCATAACTTCTCTTGAATATTATAACTTCATTTCCAATGTCAACAGTTTATACAAATGCATCTCCAGTGATGAGTAAATTTGTCCATAACCAGAAACTCACTGACTATGAGTTTGTATTCAAAATCACTGCTGGCAGTGTCACATATTAAGTTTGTAGTAATTTTACATAATACCCTGGTGTAGGATCTGCTGTATCAGGACCTCTTGTTGATCCCAAATATCCACTGCCTGTAGTACCTAACACCTTCTATCCTGATTGATCCTCTAATGAAAAATGAGCTATAGTATCAATTGTATTTTCAAGAAATGCCAAATTCATCCAATTGTAATTTTAATCACCCTCGTAATAGCCATCAAAAAAGAACACATTTTAGGCTCGCTAATGATAAGGTATACCATACCCCACAATAGAGACCATATGAATTGAAGTATAAGATATATAGTTTGGCATCACTTGTAATGGCAGTGTTGAAATTAACACCAGCTGATATTGGAGCTTATACTATTCTTAAATCGTTCATAGGAAGCCAAACATAATAGTTAACATAACCAAGAGTGTAAGAGAGTGTGGCTGCTGCCATAAACCATTTTTTAAGAGAGTATGCAAAAGCAGTGGAAACTGTGTGAGAGTCATATAAAAAGTCAATTATCTAATCATGAACCACAAAACCCAATCTAACTCCATTTTACTATACACTAAAGAGGGCTTAATGATCAGTACCCTAAGTATCCAACTAAAACCAACCACTTCAAATATAATCCATTATACCTGACTGTGAATGCACTACCACTAGTTACTGTGAGAGGGAATACATAAGTATCAGATGAAGTACCAGCACTACAAGATCCTATAATAGTGGAAGTGAGCATTTGTTAGGGCGTGGTGCATGGCTACGACCAAGTGAGTACAAGTAAGAAAAGCACAAACATTAATTATATATATATAGATCAGATTGTTTAGAGTCCATGCGTAACAAGTGTTTGGAGATAAGACTTGATTCCGCTTAGGATTAGGTCTCGCTCATCATTTGGTCATCTGACCAGGGAAGGATCAAGGGTTTGTATTGCAGCATAATTATTTATATATGTGGAGCAAAACCTCAATATTATGGGATTATTAAATTATTATGAACTTCTAAATCCTCGCCCTCCTCGAACAATTACCCTCTAAAAAGTATGTTCGAAAGCTGTTTGAGTATGCCTATCTCTTCAGAAACAAATTGCATTCATTTTAGGAGTACATGGAAACTCCTGTTAGTGCATCACTTCCTCAAGATTTACAATTGACTGAAAAATAGACACACACTCTAATCATTAGTTTAGTGAAATTGTTGGAGAGTGCAGAATTACTATAATGGGATGAGGCAGCAATCATGAAGCTATTTCCTAATGACTTCAACGCTAAATTGGCTAAATTGCTTACAGATTCCATACTCTCAATATCTGAGCGTACTTGTTATTTTTATTAGAGTTTGTGATAAAGTAACAAATAGAGAGATATGCCAAGCTGATGCCCTTATTGATATTGATTGGAGAGTGGACATTCAGATATAGACACATAATCAATAGAAAGTACTTTGATAAATAAATAAGGTCAATATGGCAATATTGTTTTTGTAACTTGAAACATTGAATGTGTAAACAAATGCAAAAGAAAATGTGACCTTTTAATTGAATCAAAATGAAGTGAACAATTTTTACAATAATTTGTGCAAAATTAAGGAGCAATTGCAAACTCTGGCTCAATGATTATAAATAATTTTAAAAATCAAAAATGACGGATACTGTTAAAATACTAATGTTAGGTGATGGTGGTGTTGGGAAGTCATCGCTACTCTCACAATATGTTGATGAGAAGTTTTCCGAAAATATCCAAGCAACATTAGGAGTGGAATATAAATAGAAGAAAATTAAATAGGGAGAGAAAATTCTTTAAGTGTAGGTTTGGGACACTGCTGGTATATTCTATTTTTCATCGAAGGACAAGAGAGATTTAAAACAATCACACCAATCTACTATAGAAATGTTTAAGGGGTTTCGCTTGTTTTTAGTGTGATTGACAGATAATCATACATTCAAGTGAAGGAATGGATCAACAATTTAAAGGACTATGCAGAATATGAGAAGATTTCTATTGTACTGGTAGCTAACAAATGTGATATGGCTTCAAGAGTTGTCAGTACATTAGAGGGACAATAAATTGCTAAAGAGGTTAGTTATATCATAACTAGATTAGTTTGATATGAATTACTATGAATGCTCTGCTAAAGAGGGAACATAAGTAAAAGAAATGTTTACTGATATTGTGAAGTAAATTTTAGCCAAGAGGACAAGCGACCCATCTAAACCAGCAGGATAATAATTGGATTAAAAAGTCCAAAAGCCAGCACAACCTGAAGAGTAAAAGTGTTGCTGAAATAATTAATAAAAATCATTGTCCTTACGATTTATTTAATCTTTGGAATCCATCTGATTACAATTTTTTTTTCCTTTCGAAATCCATTAGGAATTGTTACCGTTTCTCATCTGCCTCTTTTCTAATTTAATCTGATAATTTCGCTATTCGTTCCCTTTCCTTTCTCACAAGTATTGATTTTTCTTCCTCCTTTTATAGCTTTAACTCTAATCTATTTCTTCGATATTCGTTTAAATGCTCCACACGGTGTAAATTATCTTCTTTGTCAATCTCTTTTATTATCTATAAAGTTTGTCTAATATCTTTAAATCATACCTATATTTATTTTCATATTCCTTCTTTTAGTTCAGTGAATTCAATTTCATTTAAGTTTTATTTAACTTTTATTGTAAATCATGTCGTTATTGCTCTTGCATAAACTCATTATTGAATAATATTTAATTTATCTTTTTCTCTTTTTCTTCATATTTCTTTATTTTCTCCTCCATTTATGTTCTCTAAAATTCATCCATTAATTCTTTCTTCTTTTAATATTCTAACTGCTTTTCTTCAAATTTTTTTCTCTTTTCTTCTTCCTTTTACATACTCATTTACTTCGATAATAAAATTAAATACCATCATTTTGTTGATCTGTTGTTGTTTCTCCTATGCTTACCTCTACTTCTGCTGTTTAACATATTCCAGAAATTATTCGAAGTCTTTTCGTTTTGCTTCTACTTAAGCTTCTTTTTTCTAATAATCCATTCTTTTTTTCTCCATCATTTCTTCATTGTATTTTCTTACAACATCTAATTTTTTTTCCAGTTCCTTTCTCTCCATTTCAGCTAACTTTTTTCTTTCTTCATTCTTAAATTCAATCAGTTATAATCTTCTTTTCTCTTTCATTTCTATTTATTGTTTTTTTAGTTCAATTTGCTTTTGTTGATCTTATTAAAATTAATCTTATTCCTTTTGCATTTAGTCATGTTTTTTCTTTCTTTCCAGGTCCCTAAATTCTATTTCCATTTTTGTTCTTTATTAGTTCTCTAACTCTTTTTACTTTCTCTTCTATTCTTTTTACTCATTCTCCTTCAGGCGAGAGTCCTATAACTGTTTTTCTTTCTACTCTTTTTTCAATTTTTCTTGTTCCAATTATTATTTTCGTATTTCATTGTATTCTCTTTTTCTCTTAATTTCTTCTTAAAGTTATTGCTCTTTCCACTGTTACTTCATCATTTTTTGTTGCATGTCTTGTTATTGCTTTTCCTTCATTTATTCTTACTCTATCATCTTATCTATTTCCATTTATTGTCTTCTTTTTATACTATCCAATATTTTAGATTGTTTTTCAGAATAACTGATAGAATTGAAATTGGCTTATGATTAGTTATTAGTGCTTTTGCTTCTACCACCAGACTCCTGTAATATTTTTTAACGCTAAGCACGCACCAAACTGATTTTAAATTTCCTTCTTTCCTCCATGTGCTTCTCAATCTCTAGTATGAATTCCTCCTATAAATTTGGATCTTTTTATTTCACTATTTGGGTCACTTGGTCTAATGTTTTTTTCATTAATTCAGATGAATGAAAACCTTCCCTTCTGCAAGCTTCAAGAAATCTCGGAGTTAGAGTTTCAGGAGTGATTTCGTAAATACTCATTAATAAATTATATAAGTAATCATTTTTAATAATGCTGAACCAATTTAGGAAGAAACTTGTATGAGGAGTTGCTTTATTATTTTTCTTAACTATCTTATTATAAATTGAATCTCACAATGTTTCGGCTTGATCGCTTTGGAGAAGGACTCAAAGATCGATGATTTTTAGCTGCTTTTTTAAGTATGCTCTTGGGTTACGAGCTTGTAGATTTTTAATTTCTTTATTCCATTTGGCGTCTGTGAGCCCTCTAAATTGTTCTCTCAAGGGACTAATGTGATTTTGAAATTTTTTTATTGAGAACATCCTCAACGTAGGCCATGCTGGAAGTAGGGTACAAACTCAAGTGGATCGCTGATTGCGATAACATAGAATGACTCTAAATATTAGCCTAAGAAGTTGTATTTCTTTATTTTATGTTTTCCTCCGCTTCGTTGCCCAGTGAAGTACATAAATTTATGTTAAATCCCGATATGATTTAGTCCTTGCAGTCAATGAAGAATTCTCGCCTATAAAACTCTTCCTCAAAGGCATCTAAGTGAGATTTGACATCATAATTAAATTGCTCTAAAGGATTTTGCTTAGTTGGTTGTTTAGAAACTTGTTTTGAGATCTGTAAGACTTCTTCACACTTCTTATCAGATTGGATTCTGCAACTGTTGCCCATTATTTATTTTTTATGAGAATTATGTGAAAATATTATTTATCGTAAGGTATATCTACTATTTAATTTAGATGGGAATGGGGAATTTTACTATTTTATTAAATTTTTTTTTTATATAATGTCATAAAAGTCAATCATCAATCAATAACTTAATCATCTGATTATAGGTAAGTTTCTCCTTTTCATCCACTATTTGTTTTGATAGATCGTAAGAATTCTTGAAACAACTCGGATTTAGGACAGTTATTGTTTTTTGTATATCCTCTGTACCAATATATCCATCTTTATCCTAATCGATTATTTTAGTCAACAACATATTTTTGTCCCCAAATTGAATAGCATTTAACAATCTAACTAATGAAATGAAATCAATTTCCTATTGCTTCCTGCCAATTAGCTGTTGCACAACAAGAGGGCTGTATTTGTGATGTTAAATTATTTTAATTAAATCTGTAGCACTCACGAAACCCTTATTATTTACATCTAACTATTGAAATTTTTTATGTATTCTTCTGATTTGAGCTGGGGTGACTACATATTAATATAGATCTTACATTATGTTTCATTCTTGTATAGAAGAATTTATTGATCCGTTAATTAAGTATTTCCCATAATTAATTAATGCATTCTATAATTTTTATAATTTATAAATGGAAGCAAAGCTCCCCAAACCTAAACCTAAAGGTATCAAATAGAAAGCCAAGCTTTAACAAATTATGTCCATTACAATTGAAAATTTATCCAAAAAAGGTAAACCATCAGAATAGGTTGAAGAGAAAAGTCAAGAATTTAATAAAGTATCAGAGGAGGAGTATTAACAATAGTTGGATGCCTATTTACAGGAATAAAATAAAAGATTTTCATTCAGTCAACCAACCCCAGACCCATACTAAGTATAGATAATGTAATAGCAAAACCAATTCCAATAAACACTCAATAAGTAATAAGATTTTTAGCAATCTCCAAAGTAATAACCACTTGGTTAATCGCAGTAACTTAAAAATCAGCCTGCAAATGTAAATGAGTCACACTTAACAAATATTACATAGCAAAGTCCTGTTTTCATTCCACAACTTCATATGAGTCAAGTTAATCAACAATCTTGTGATAGAGATAACACTAAAAAGTCAAGCTAAAATTAAGATGAATTATTTCAAATAAATTCTCAGTTAGATGATAGTCAGGATATTCCTTAAGTGCAGAAAATGTCCATAAAATCTGATAATATTAAAAAGTAATCCAAACAATAGACTAACAATATTAGTAATATATTAGACAACTTTTTAAGTCATAGGTAAAAAAATGGTGATCAATCAGGTTTAAATTAATCAGAGTTGTTTGAATTTTCAAATTTACAACATTTTGGAGGGGGAAATGATGATTAATCTGTAATTTAGTAATAATCACTTTTACAATCTATTCATAATGATACACAACAATTCCCTTTTGAAGAAATAAGTTAAAATAATAGAAAAGAATCAATTGTCTAAAAATCCCTCATTGGTGAACCTGAGGATGATGTAAATGATATTTTATAAGAACTTTATGAATGCACCACAAAATAAATCCCAAAAAAAATTATTGAATCAAATGCCAAGATAGTTAATCAAAAAGGAAAGGAAGTTATGCATAACATATTTCAATAAAAACCCACTCAATAATAATAAAATTAACAAAATAACCAAAATATTCCATATTTGACTGGAAGTAAAATTATAAGTGATTAAAAAACAGATACACAGAGTCCTATCGTAAAAAGCAATCTTCAATAAGAAATTAATATATCAACAGCACAATAGATTAAGTAAGAGATGCTATAATAAAATGAATCTAATTTTGTATCACAGTTTGGAGGAATAGCGGAAAATTAGAAAGAAAAGGTTCAAGAAATAGATTAAAAAACTATCTAAAATTAATAATTCAATGCAGTGTAATAGCCTTTAAAATAATCAACAATTTAAGAAAAATTAAAGAATTCCATCAAAATTAATGATGCAGAGCAGCCTATTTCTACATAACAAAATACAAAACCTTTTTAAATCAGTTCCACTGATCGAAATTATAAGGCTAAATAAGCCTTCGGATATGAATTAACTTTTAGAACACCTTAGAAGGGTATTCTTGGCATTTCCTAATATTTATTTAAATATTCGAAATTAATTCAAGAACCCAACCTAAAGCGCTTATAAGAAATAAAGATAGATAATGTTTAGAAGTATTATTAAGAACACAAAATATTATGTGAATCATTCGACCATGAACAGTTTGAGAAGTTACTTTAAGAAAAAGATCCTGAATTTCTAGCTTTATGCAAAACAAACTTAATATTGTATTAACAAGGAGAATCGCTGGAGCAGTAAAACAAATGGTCAAAGACTTTTTTATCAATTTTAGATTTAAACTCATATCTCTTCTCTTTAGGTTTCACTTATGATTAACAAACTCAAATAAAACTTATTTAACAAGTCGAAGAGTATTAAACTAATAATGGAAAAACTGATGCATCCTAATTAGAAATTGATGGTGTATATTTTGCAATATATTTGGCTTTCAAATATTATCCAGATTATTAGAAGCTTTTGGATTCTATTTAATTTCCAGCTGACTCTGAAACAAAATTATTGGATATAGACACAATTAAAATTGTACTTGGTAAGCTTGTTACAGAAGATGAAATCAACAATGTTTTCAAATGGTCTGATAAAAAGATTCCTCCAGAATCCCTGTATAAAGTATTAACTCTATTACCTTATTGATTCATTTTTATAATATATTTAATATGAAATTATTTGAAGGTCAAGATTAACCAAAAATTAAACTTAAGGTTAACAAGCAGTTTGCAGAGAAATTCGAGAAAAAAAAACAAAGAGAACTCTTGCAGTAGAAAGGCGATATGTTAGAAGTTGAGGACAGTGAAAGCGATTAGCTCCCAGAAGATGAGAATGGAGATCTAATAAATGAAAAGGTGACTTCAAAGTTTATTGAAACATTGGCAAAATTGAGATACAAGCATCCAGATATATATAAAGTTAAATAAGTGTTTGACGAAGAAGACTTTGATGAGCCTGAAAATGATTAATAAAATTAAAAAAAAGTCACTTATGCAGATTTATAAGGTGAAGAACTTGAGGAGGAGGAAGAAGAATATGATCCTAAAATAGGAGTAACACCAGAAGTGGAACAATAATAACTAAAAAATGCATTCAAATAGGCTGCAGAATAATCAAAGAAAGAATAGAAAGAATTATTAAAAGTAAAACAAAAAAGTGCTAAGGAAATCGAAAATGAAGATAAAGAATTTGAAAAACTTCTTAAGAAACAACAAAACCCAGAAGAATAGGATATTTTGCAACGATTTTGGGGAGATGAAAAAAATTTAGATGAAAAAGATAGATTTTTGAGAAAATATATTCTAACTAAAGGTTGGATTGATAAAGATGATATTAATGATATTTAGGATTCTTCTGAAGATGAAGAAAAGATGGATTAATTCGAGGAAAAATATAATTTTAGATTCGAAGAAGAAGGAGGAAATTAATTAACAACTTATGAAAGAAATTTTACAGAAACACTAAGACAAGAGGAAGACACAGCTAGAGCAAGATAAAAAAGGGCTAAAGCAGAGAGAGAAAAAGAATAGAAGAAATAATTAGAAAAAGAGTTGAAAGAACTCAAAGTTGCTAAAAAGAATGAAATTATATCAAAGTTGTAAAAAATATAATAAGTTGGTGGTGTCAAAGATGCAACTTCAATGTTAGAGGAAATTAACAAAAAAGATTTCGAGCCAGAGGAATTTGATGAAAAAATGGAAAAATTATATGATGATGAATATTTTGAAGATGAAGAATCAGAAGAATTAGAATAAGATGAGTAAGAATAGTAAGAGGAAGGTTAGTAATAATAATAACAATAAAATTAAGATCAGGAAGGTAAAAAACTATAATAGGATGTTGATAATGTCATAAAAGTAAAAACAGGAATCCCGATAATGATGAAAAAAAACTTAAATTAAGAGTATTTATAAAATATAAATTTAGTGAAATTTAAGCATTAAAAGATGAAGATGTAACAATATGGTGGTTTTGTGATATTTGCAAGGAAACAATATAGCCTGGACGTTATAGATGGGATTGTTAGATTTGTGAAGATTATACATTATGTGAAAACTGTAATTCATAGCATTAGTAGCATTAATTAAAACGACAAGTAGTTCCTAAAGCCTGCAAACCCCCTAATCCTGATGAAGCTGACAGACTTATTTCTTAATTTAAGTATTGCAGAAGTTGTTAAATTAAAATGACTGATGAAAATGACTACTATTAAAGCAAAAAGGACTTCTTGTGTTCTGATTGCTATGAAAAGGACAAAAACTAAAAACGTTATACTTTAGTGGAGGCTAAAGTTGTTGATGTTGATAAACTGTTAGATGAAAATCCTGACAAACTAAAGGAAAAATTGCCTGATGATTTGAAGAAATAAATTGATGAATATTACAATTTGGATTTTGAGGACATAATAGCAGGTGGAATAAAAACAAGATTTTAATATATAGATGTACCAAAGGAAGATTTTGGATTGACTAATGATGATCTTTTATATGCCGATGATAAATTACTAAACCAATATGTTTCAATTAAAAAGTTAGCACCATATAGAGATGGGTAAATTAAAATCAAAAAAAGTAAAGCTGAAAGACTTTTAGCGCTTATTAGAAAAAGCACAAAAAAGAATAAAAAACTAATACTTAAAGGAGAGGATCCAAGGAAGTTATAAAAATAGGAATTATAAGAAGAAAGATAAACAAAAAAAGTAAAGCTCGAAATAGAAGACCCTGTGGAAAATACAACTCTATAGGTCAATTCAAAAAGATTAAAAACCTATGGAGTTTGATTTGTTAGTATATGTTGTATTTAAATATCATTCAAGTTAATCCATTTACTTGTAATGCATTTAAATTTGCAAAATTTCAATGGGTAACAATTCTGTTAAACATTATTTTGTTTTGTATCTAAATATATGTATAAATTACTTGAGTGACACCCTAATTGATTACTCATTCAATAATTTATAACTCATCCATAATATATCTAAATAACTAATTATACTACTTTGCTTTTCCTTCTTATAATTTTAGATTTAATTTTCTAATTCTTCAAATGTATGTTTAACCTTTGAATATTATTTTGCTTCTAAAAATCTTAATTTAATAGTGTTTTTTTCTTTTTACCAAAGTTCTTTCAGTTAGTCACTTCCTTCTCCATATTTAATTACAGCTTCCTTTGGGAATATGGATAATTCAATGGACATTTCTGTGAATCGAGGCAAAGTCAAATACTTATCCCCTAATTCATCAGCAAAATCAGCATTTTTCAAAAACATTTACAGTAAGCTTTCTTAATTGACTTTCTCACTATGTATAGCACGATAAAGTGTTTTAAACTTCAATAATGATTTTAATTACTTCTGAATATTCAATTAATTTGTTTCCATCTAGATCTGCAGCTTTGAACAATTTTTCAAGAATATTTTAATGATCTTTTTTGTTAAAAATATAAAAGTCGAGTATTTTCATTAAAAATTAGTCTAAATTGATTATAAATTTATTATTTCCTGATTGAGCGTTCTAGACTTTATATTATTATTAAATCTATAGAATCTGATTTGCATGCAACCATAATTGGCATTTATCAATGAGAAATTCATTTGCCGCTTCATAGGTTATCATTGAATCAGATTTAGAAATCTCAACTTTTCCAGTGAAAAATAGAAACATTTCAATAAGCAGTTTTTAGGCTACCTCATCTATTTCATTATTTAAATCACAATATTGTGCTAACATTTGAACTCTTGTGTTTTAATCTTTCTCACAAAATATAAACTCATATATCTAAATAAATATCATTCAATACTTATTTAATTTTCTTCTCTGCAACTTGCTTAAACCCATATTTATTTTTAATATAATCATAAATACAAACATGAAGTGGAATCTTATATCCTTCTGCTTATTTTGAGACATCAGATAACACCTAATTTATAATTTTATTAAATTGTAAATAAGACAGTGTTCTACTTTTCTTTTAAATGTTCATTATAGATTTTAAAAGACTGTTTGCTACATCAGTATTTTAGCTGTAAACTCTTCTAAATTTTTTAGGTTGTTTGGTTTCTTATAATAAGTTATAATGTAAATTTTTATGAATTTAAGAATCTAAAATTAATTTTATTTTTTACATTTGTTGGATGATGAATCCTTGTATTAAGCAATTACTTCTCTAACTCTTTGCTATCTTTTTTTCTCTTCATCTTATTCATCTCCTTATTGCTCAAGTTTTAGACTTGTATCACTAAGTAACTATGAATTTTCATTTCTTTCCTTAATTGGACTGTGGCTGATGCTTAAATTATGCTTTGAAAGTTTCTTTTTTAATTTATCTTAATTAGATTCAAATTGAGTTTTTCTTTTAACATGGAATTGATCTTAGTTGCTAGTACTGGAGGCATCAGAAATTGAGCCTTATTTTTAAGGTCTTTTCAAAGAAGATTATTTTTATAGAGGTTTGCTCTTTGATTCGCGTTTATGTTGAGCATTAGGTTCAGTAGTTAATTTAATTTCCTTCTCACTTGTATTTTCTTTTTGGCTCTGAATTTCATGATTAAATTCATGTGGCTTTACTGATGTACGTTTTGACTTTTAATGAGATTATGATTAATTCTAAGCATTATCTGAGCCTGATTAATGTTGGGATGCAGTCATATCCACTACAGATATAGGTTCAGAATGCAATTATAACTATTAGCGCTAATCTTAAAAATTTACACTATTAAAATTAGCATGATTTTATTAAATAATATCATTACTTTCTAGAGAATTTATTTCTGAATCAGTTTAACCTTAGTTTTATTAATGTTTTTAAGAGTCATTCTTTTATAAGGTTTAAGATTAAAATTATTAATTTCTTTAAGATTTATTTTAATCAACAAATTAAATAGAAAGTTACTTTTTATAAACTTTGTTAGTTTATTATTAATTTTGCTATTGGGTAGTAGAATCAAAATGAGAACCTCTCTTACCCTGTTTAACAATAATTGAATGATCTCCTTCTGATTAATCTTTTTCAATGTCTTCATCAGGAAACATACTTTCTTTTTCATTTTCATCTTCATCTATAGAATCTATCTCATTTATTACTATCTCATATTTGCTTTCTATGTTTTTCAAAGTCCCCATTAGTTGTGATTTTTACGTTAATAATCTTTTAATCTTTGACTTATTATTATTCAATATCGATATGAAATCTTATACAACAACACCCAATCTTTGTTATAATTCTTAACATTATTCTTCTTTTTCCATTAGCTCCATTTATTTAAGAGATCCTTCTTTACCCAGCTAAACAAGCTTATCTGTAGCAATTTTATGTTTTTAACAAACATCTATTCCTTCACTCAAAGTATGACATAATGATTAACGTTAAGATTAATTCAAAGCAGATTCCTTGATTAGAAGGATAGCTTCCTACAATTTTACTTCTAAACTTTCTTTTCTTTATTACTCCAATGTTGTTGTCTAAATGAATAAATTATCAGTTTACGTTTCCTTATCATCAGTTCCATTTATTTACATAATTTTATGTTAAGAGGGATCTTAATCTTTGTCGAAGTCAAGGTATTTTAAAGAGATTATCTATGACTTCAACTAACTTTCCTAATGCTTTAATTACTCCCATTTATCAAATATCATACTATTTTTCTTACCAGGAGATCGAGTTTATGATTTAATTGGAGATCTTATTCGATATTTTTAACTATTATCAATTTTAGCCTGAAAATTCATTAAATGTGAAACTATAGATTATCCTTACTAAACTTTAATATTGATCTTTTCACTTTCAGCTTTTCCCTCACTATTTTATTCAGTCTTTAACATCACTATTTTAACTTGAAGATCATCTATGTTAGATCTATGCTAATCTATTATTTCCAGGGATTCTCTATATTCCTAAGTTAATTATAGGATTTGCTCTTTCTACTATTAATCAAGGTCCAATGCCCTCTAATAATCGAATTCTAACTATTTAATTTATTCTTTGCTTTCTTCATACATCATTTATTGCATGCGTGCTTAATCTCTATAATATTATTCTAAATCAGAAAGTTTAATTTTCTGTTATTGCTCATATGCTTACATTTATTAGGCAGCACTTGAAATTACTTACTCTATCAATTGAATATAAAAATCCCAAATTATCTATAATAATTCTCCTCTCTCTACACATTCAACTTTAACTTAACTAAATTAAAGCATTTATTACTTTATAATTTCCTTCAGGCAGAGAGAGTAAACTAATTGGATTTCCTCAGCCAACTAAGTTGAACTTAAATTTTTACTATCTTCTTTTATTTTGGAAATCATAAAAAATAACCATTCCTTTAAATCTATCGCCTACTATCGATTAGGGGGAATGCCAAAAATATTGGATTGTTATTTGATTTCGTATTTTAGAATGTCTTGAAAATACTTTGAAAGTCCATAATTTGAATCTTTGAACAGTTCCTCAAATTTTAACACTTGTCCATGAACATTGCTTTTATCGAATGTTGAGTTGAAAGCCAATTTATGATGAGATTTCTTATACATTGTACTGTAGAAACTTTGCATAGATTTATCATATTTCTAATTAGATGACAGTAATACAGTTTGTGAGAGTTCTGGATGTTTATAGATTAAACTTTCCACTGACTGCATTTTCTTATGATGTGATTTTAAATAAGAGACATCAGAGTCAGGTATCAAGATTTTTCCTGAAATATCAGTCTTTGTGCGTTTATTAGACAATTAAGCTCTAAGGGAAAGAGGTATGCTAGAATTGATACTCTAATCCCAATCTGTATCAAGAGTAAGTTTTACCTACACATAGAATATTTAATACAGTCGACTTTGCTTTTTAGATTTTAGGAAAACCATTAGCTTTGTTCATTTTTATAATTTATAACAAATTTCAGTAAATACTCAATTACAACAAAAAATTGCAGCTCCTCTTATAATCCATGATTCAGATGAATTTTCACTCTTGAATGGTATGTCCATTATCTTTTGTTATCTCTTGCTAGTTGTATAAACTGGTAAAAGAATTTCATCAGTTTCATCCTTTTCTTCTGAACTTATTAAATTTACAGAAATTAATGGTACTGGAGAGGTAAGTTGATTGAGATTAGGCTCAACTAATAACTATAACTCTTCATCCCATTAGGCTTAATCAAAAAATAGTCCTTCAATTAAATACCCTTAAAAATTATGGTCACTTATTCTAAATTCTAGCACTAAACTATCAACAGGCATTGAAGTTTTCCTTGCATATTCTTATTTTACTGCTGTCAAAAAGGCTTATGGTGTATAGAAATATGAAATATTAAACAATTAAGGAACCCCATCATCAACCCATTTCTAAAAATACTGAAGTCTCTCCACTAAATTGGAAATGTAATTTGATAATTTATTTGTTGTAGGATAGGATTATTGAAGCCAATTCTGTGGTATTACACCTAACAAAAGTGATTAACAAATTTCTTCCATTTATGAAGTCATTATTTCAAAACCATTAAATGCTCTTTTAATGGTACGTAAATCATCATGAATTTAATTAATCAATTTATTGAATCTACTACACTCTTAAATTAAGAATGTATTCAAGGATTTCTGATATTAGTGAGTTAAGTGTTCGAATGATAATTTACTTAAAATTATAGAATCGATAATAGCTATTATTTATTGCATAGACTCTATTAAATTATATGTTATGTTTATATTGGATAGTTTAAGCATCAAATTATCAGCTTCATTGATTTTTTAGCATAATTATGCATTAATGTGAACTCCAAATATCTCATAAGAATCATCATATGGTAATTAGTTTATTTATTCCAAATAATCCTCTAAGTCTAATTATTCATCATTTTCCTCATCCAAAACAAGATATTTGTTTGCTAATATCTATAATAATTTTCTATCATTTTCATCTGTAATCCTTCCACCATAATTAACATCACTAATTAAAAATTATAATCCCTCTCGATTATACTGTTAAGTTTATTGCAAGGAAATAGTGAAATCAGCTGTTGAAAAATCATAAATCCTATTCCATCCTATTGTGCCAAATTTTTTTCTTTCGAGAACTATTGCATGAAATTAGGAAAGTCCATATATAAGTGACTTTTGGGTCTGCGTGTAATCATTAAATTTCTTATCCATTTTAGTATAAATTCTTTAGAGATTATTCTTAAATCCTTTGGGATATTCAAAAGTAAATTTTTGACTATTTTGTAGAAGTTAGATAGGAAAATCATCAATTGGTGATGTTGTTAGAAACAGTCGAAACTATGTTTCTTTTAGATGATAAACTTCCCTATCAATTATTATTTCTAATTATTTTAGAAAACTCTTGGCTAAATGGCAATTTTATAATATTATCCATTAACCTTCTTTTATCTGGTTAATGAGACTTTTTTCTGCAATTTGCCCTTAATTTTACCCTAAGGATATTGAAATTAGCTTTATTTTTTCATTATCTGCTTATCTTTGTATTTCTGTTAAAGGGTCAGAGCCAGGTGATAATATGAAAATAATAGGTTAACTTGGCTATGATTTGAGGGGCTATAAATCAAATTGAGGTAATATTGTGAAATGCTCTCCCAAATAATAATTAATAGTAAATTATAATTAATCCAAAAATTAATGTGGTTTAAGTATTTTGGTCACAATAAGAAGTTAGAATGGCTTTAGCTCAAAATCAAACGCGTCATTCATATATTCTTTGAAATTAATTTTAATTTGTGAAAGCAATTTATCCATCTTGAACTGGAAAGCAAAATCACTTAACTGATTCCATTATTGTTATTATAAGAAAGGAGGACATTCAGTGATACTTTAAATCATTTTGTAATTCCCTGATTGATTTAATAAAAATTTAACTTCTTCCATTGATGCATGCCCTTCAATTAATAATATTTTAAGTAGTAGCATAGTAAAAAAAGTGAGTTTATCCTTTTCTAACAAGGATTTATTAATAAAAGTGAATAAAAATTTCGTAAATTACTCAAATATTAATTTATTTTTCTCAGTTTAATTTTATCCTACTTTAGAGGATTTGATTGCTTGTTCATATAAAGATAAATAGTTTTCTAATTTCCACACATACACAAATTCAATTTTTTGTAAATCAGAAACTATTTAATATAAATTTGACACTTTTTTAGCAACACTTCGATATTATTGGCTAACTTTATTGAATTATTCTTTATCTTACTCTGCTTTGCGTAGTTTTTCCTATATTTCAACTGATTCATTTTTTGACTTTTATAAAGTTTAAATTAGTGTTTCATCTTCTAAAAGGTTTTTCTCTGATTCATGAAGTAGTTATAGAATAGTGTCTTCAGTATTTTTTTATTTATTTTTATTTTCATAATAATCTCTAATGTTCCTTTATCTTAACTCTTCTTTTTATGGCTCCTCAATAGTAACGATATAGTTTAACAATAAATCCTCTAAACCTTCTTGCGTGACTTAAAAGTTTATGAAGGTTATATGAATACTCACTTCAGGACTATAATTAGGATTTTTAGAAGTAATGTAGAGTCTAAAGTCAGGGTGCAATTCAATTTTTTTATCATGCAATTTTACAGATGAACCACATGGAAAAGGTAAATCATTTTCATCAGGTTCATCAATCAAAGTAGGTTAACCAACAGATATGCAATTCTCCAAATTAAATTTTTGATTTAGACGGTCGTCTTACAATTTTAACCAGGCTTGACCTTGATTTTATGGATCGATTAGGAGGACCCACTTTTTAGAATTTTAAATTATAATTGCATTATCTATAGATAATGAATCATTTGGTAATTTCATTTGATTAATCCATTATCCAACAGTTACTTAATTAGAGAGTGTGTTTACTAGAGAAAATTCTTAACTTATGGGTGTTTCTCCCAGTTCTTATTTAAATTATTACAAAACTGTTTCCCTAAAACCTAATGGGAAAGGCCCAAAAAATGTTATTATAGCACTAGACAGTAGACAATCTCCTTATAAATACTAAAGTCCTTATTAAAATTAATTCGCCTTTTGCTTCCAGCTATCTTTTTCCTATATCAATCCATTAATTAATTTTTCAGCCCTTTCTAATTGTACCTAACATTTATTAACATCATTTTCTAATTATTCTTTTTCAATTCTTGCTTATTCATAATCATTTTATAAAACAGCCAAAAATCTTAGAATCTCTTTCAATGCCTCATTTTTTAAGGCTAACTCCTTTTCAGTCACTTAAAGTTACTTTATAGCTTCCTTTAGTAGCATTTATTTAGGATCTACAACTAAATATGCTTCATATGTATCAACAACAGCACGAATCCAGAGACTCAAATTACCAGCAGCTTTTGAAGCATTGAACACCTTGTCATCTAGTTATAAGTTTTTAATTTTTTGAATTCTAGCTTATGATATTGCCTTAATGGTTTCTTCTTTGAAATCTCTAACTTTTTTAATTAATTTATCATTTAACAAATGTTTTTTGGAATGCTCCCAAAAATCTTGAATCTTTTCCTATGAACCAGGTTCTTTGGGTTTCCACTTAACCTATTCATCAAATACATAGCACATTCCTTCCATTACTACTGACACAGCCACTGGAGGCTTCTAGAATGACTTCAACTAAACCATATCTTCATTACTTATTTTTTCAAGAGCTGCTGTAGCGGCAGCCAAAAGTGGTAGCACTTTATCTAATTGTGCTTAACATTCTCTCTTTAAGGTATCAGCTTTTTCTTTCTCCTATGCACATTCATGTTCTTCTGCCTCACATTGTTACTTCTTTTAATCAGCTTCCCTTTGCTTTTTTTGTAAATTGATTAGCAAATGAGAGTTTTCAAGTGTCAATTTATGCAATTTAGGTTGAAGTTGCTTTAAAGTTGCATTCATTAATGTTACATCTGATTCAGTTTATAATATTTTATCAACTCCTTAAGTATATCTAGATATTAATTATTTGGCTTCATATTATTTTAAATTAAAGAGTCTTTAATAAGTTTCTAAGAACTCTAAAAAGGAGGATTAATATACTTAAAGATGAGATAATTAATCAGTACTTTTTTGAATCTATGTTTTTCTGTAAATTGTGCTTTCTTTCTTCATAACTTCAAATATTCCCACTACATCAACATCAAATTTTTATGAAATTTCTACTAATGCTTCTTTAGGCCAATCTGAAAACCAATCAATAGTTGTATTATTGATGATAGAAGGGAATGTTCGAATTCTATTTCTAAATTGTTCTCCATATGGAATAATACCATAAACTATATGTAAATTCTCATGAACCTATGAAACAAATTGTGAATAATTTAAATGTAATTCGCTTAAATCTTCTAATAACTTGCCCTTATCCTCTCCTGTGTATAAACCAGGTATTTCTCCATATATCATAAGATTATAAACCTATTCAAATTGAACATTGTTTAATCTATTACAATTAACATATAGAGTTATTGTTTTTTAATCCAAGCCAGCATTTCGAATAATCTATTATAATTCTTCCTTTTCTGTGGAATATTGTTACATTTGTCTATTAAAAGCTATATAAGAAGCCAATTAAGTTAGAGATTATCTACCACTTCCTGTCATTCCAATTAATAACATATTACCCAATTTGAGACCTCTTAAAATTCTAACAGTGTGCATAATTGCATTTTCAAATAATACAATATTTAGATTCTAAATTATCATGTTAAATTCATTTAATTAAGTATTTAAGAATTCTTTCACTTTTTCATAATCTAAATTAGAGTAGAGACCATTGTATTCTTAATTTTCTATAATTATTTTTAAGAAATCTCCATAATATAGATTTTTTAATTCATAGTTCTTCTTCATATTTTATTAAATCAATTCAACTAAAATTTCATCAAATTTTTCAGTCTCAGTTAATCTGTCTGAAAATACTCTTTGACATTCATTTTACCAAAGTGTAATAAGATCTCTATCTTTATCAATAACCCGTATATCACATTAATATAAACCTCTAAATACCCTCCAGACATCTCTTAGATTAAAGATATAGTGACATTATGCTGGAGTAGGTAAAAATTCCTCTTTCACTTTTGTAAATAATTCAATTGTGTTATTGACAATTAAGTTGCTCATTTTAATGATTTAACTATTTACTAACTGTTTGCTGTTCCATGAATTTAGTATCCATTACATCAAAGTTCCAAATATTTTATTCAAGGATTCTTGACTATAACATGGAATGTAGAGCAACATAAAATGTCTCATAAAACGAGGACAAACTTATTTCTAAGCAGCACAAATATAGATAGTATCCTCCAAATATTTGAATTCTTTTGTTTCTAAATCATACCAACCTCCAGTATCTAAATGTTGTCTTATTAATTCATTTGGAGTTTCACACATATTTATGTCATCAATGAAAACAGAGCAAACTGGTTTATTTTCCTCTGGTCCATAATGTCCTTTACATCTTCTTTAATTTATTTTATTTTCGATTAATAACTAGATTTAACTTGTTTGTGTTTGTCCACTATATGAAATTTGTAACAAAGCATAATTCTTGTATGCCTATCGAGATTATATTATTTAAGAAGTCTTACCAGTGCCTGTTGATCCAATAAGAACAATATTTAATTTATGTTACAGGCTTTTCGAAATCCAATATTAATTTCTTACTGTATCACTGCACTGTATGTAAAGTTATTCGAATGATTATTATTGTAGCTATTATTGACCTACAGTCCACTAAATCCAACAGTTTCTCTAGGCGTCAAAATAAAAGTCAAAAAGATTAGGTTTAGCTACTGGTTCCATAAATCTTAAATGTAGTGATTAAGGTTCATAGGGGTATTATAACTTTAGAGAGTATTGTTGAACCACTTCATTAGATGCCGTAATTAATTTCATAAGCATACCATTTAAATTGTTTCTCATTTTCTCATCACAAGCCCCTCCTATAACCCATATAACACAAAACAACAATACATTAAGTTGTTGATCCTCATTTTTATAATTAAAAGTTTTCATCATTTTAATTGTTTATTAGACTACTTGTATATTGGACAAGAAATAATTAGTTTGCCATCTATAAGACAGAGTGTTGCATCAATAAGCCATCTTGCCTTTTTAAGGAATATTTCACTGAATCCCTAATTATCTAGAATTAAACTCCAATTCAATTCTTCCATATAAACCATTCCACATCTACTAACAGTAGCTGGTGATGCCAATGATAGATCAGATACTTCAAATATAACTCGTGTTTATTCAGTTAATTTAATGATTTCTCCTGAACTTAAGCATAACTTTTTATTATCATCAAGAACTGTATTCATATTTTCTACCCATTAAGCATCGACAGGCCCATCAAAAATTATGAACGAATTAATTGATGATCTGAAAATTATTGGAATCACGCCATCAGTAAATTATTTGGTGTCAGGGTCGAGTTTGCCGAACAATTAGTCAATTTCTAATGCTTTTGGATTGATTTTATGAATTTGAAATCCTTTTGAAAGTGTAAGTATTGCTGTTGATTTTCCACTCATAGTATTTCCAATCATCATCACTCCATGTCTGACTTTAAGGGTTTGTTCCAATTAGTTACACTTTTTTACAAAAAATTAATTTGGTTATAAACCTAATTCATAACATCTGTCAATTAAATGTTGTATACTTTGTTCTTATTTAATATCCAGATTAGGAAATAAATCTTGTAGGATTGCCTCATAAAGTTCAATGTCTCCAGATACGAGTTTCCCTTGATTTACATCAATCAAAGCTTACAAGCAGGCAATTTCTTCATTTTGTGTGGAAAATTATTGAATAGCAACGAGTATAGATTTAAGCGCCCTCATTCCAAAATCATAGTGATCTTGAGTTGATAATTGTTCTTTAAATAATTGAAGAGCAACTACAATCTTATGCGATAGAGCTTTAGCATCTTAAAAACCAATTGAATATAGATAAATTTCAGCTATTAATTAGTAATCAGGCTACATCATAGCACAAGGTCTAAAAAGGACTTTTAAATTATCTGGTAAATCATATCTACCTGAATATCCAGGATTCATTGTAATATTAATACAACATAAAGAGTTCAATTGATATTCATCAGTTTCAAAAAAGAATATTCTTTTTTTTTGCTTTATTGCTAATTAGATTGTAATTATTTATTAGGCAATAACTGAAAGCACTTCTAAATCAATTCTATTGAATTCATCAAAACAACACCATGCACCACAACTTGTCAGCCCCTTAAAAAACTTACTCATTGAAACTGTATTTAAACCTTCAGAACAATTAAACACGATGCATTACATACCCAATGCTTTTGCTAAATCTTTAACTGTTTCTGTTTTCCCTGTACCAGCAGGTCCCTCTGGTGCGCCACCATAATTATTATGAAATGCTGTTAAGAGTGTTCTATAACATCTATCGGTTAATGGAGTTATCACCAACCTTGTAGTGATACCATAATATTCATAACCATAAGGTATAGTTAAATTTAACATTTATATTTTTATGTTTTTATCCTCGTAGAATCTCAATTGTAATTACCAGTTAAAATCTGTTATACTTATTTATTCATTCTTACTCAATTCTTCTGTTATGCTTCGATTATGAACTTAAAGCAAAATAACTTAGCTTAATTTAATCTTTTCTATTTCACTTAGTTATTTAGATTACAATGTCTATCCTATTTTTTTGATTGACTATTAAATTTGATATATCACATTTTCTAATGATATTTATTATGTAATAGCCTACTCTATTGCCTAAGTCCATTTTTATTACTAAATGCACTGCACACATTATGAAGGCCACTTAACCATCCATTCAGGATCATTATCCATTTTACATTCTCTCATTATACGTTTCATGGTTTCAACTACTATTTAATCATTCTCTAAAAGCCATTTCTCAACATTTCCTTTTTTATCATTATCAATTACATTACATTATTTATATAATTAGATTTTCTCTTTTTCAGGAGATATAATACTAATAATATTTTCGTATTATTCATCGAATTCTAATTCAACTATTCCTTCATAACATTTTTCAATGTGTTTATTAATTAATTAGGCTTCCTTGGTTTAAGCTAAGATTTCAAGCAATCCATCATCAGCCAAAAAGAAAAATCTAGGAAACACTTTTCTTTTGATTCTAAGTATTCATTTAAGCCTTTCAATATGAAATCTAAGAGATCGTTGCAATGTTTACTATCTTATTTATATCTATCATTTTCAATATTCTCCCACACTAAAGGATCTTTTTAAAAATTTTCAGTGATCTATTTCCAAAATCTATCAACCTAATCAAATTTATTCTTCTCTTAAGGAAGTTTCTTTCTAATATCTTCAGATGAAAATATGGGTTGCAAATAAATAAAGCCCCTTTAAGTGAATCTCCAATTTTCGAGTGTATCTTGAATTAGTATAATCTTTTTTTCGACAACAGTAGCTTTCTCCATGACTACAAAGGGACTTTGTTTGAGTAAAAGTAAGGTATTTAATTGTTCATCTAATAAAATTTATGTTTCATCAATTTTAATAATATTTGTTCCCTTAAAGAATTCTAATTTGATTTCTTTACATTTATCACTAACTTAATTCAATCTTTTTTCTATATCATAGGTATATGTTGCCCGTTTAGAAATATCTTCAATTTTCCCTCTAAATGAAAGATAATTATGATCGATCAATTAAGTAAGACTCATATCTTCCCCAACATAGCCACATATGGATTAAACTTCATCCCAAACTTTAGGTTTCTTTTGGATTGCTTCACAATTTAAAAATTCAATTAACCACATTACTTCCTTAAATTTGTCTAAATCTTTTTTCAAATCAAATAATAAATGTAATGCCTTATCATTTTATTGATCTTAGAATAGTTTTATTAATTATAGAGTTTCTTTCAGATAAAATTATATCATTTTTCTTTCAATCTATGAATATTGTAATTTTGTAAATGATCCTAAATACCATTCTTATTTATCAATATCTAATTCTATTGCTAAATCCCATATTTTATAAAAAGGTTCAAAATCTAACTTAATTTTTGTTAAATCATCGTAATCACTGAGAGGTTATTTAAATAAACTTTCTCTTTCATTAAATGATTTAACTCTATCTTAGAAGCTATTTATTTTTTCTTTTAGTCCCATTACGATTTGGGCATATACTTTTACTTATGTGTAATCTTCATAAAGTTTTATTTCTTCTACTTATTATTCCAAAACAAGTAATTCTCTAACGAATAGTTCTTTTTCTTAATCTAATTAATCAGTAAATTTAGTTTCCTTTAATGAAACATTCCTAGTGCCTTAGACTAGGGATAACTTGATTTCTGAAGGCCATTGCTTTAAAAACCATAAATTTTCAATTTCCTAATTATCATACTGATATTAATATTCGTGAATAATATCAAGAGTTTAGAATAGTAGGGCTACTTCATTAGCTAACTTTGCTAAATTGACTTCTGTTTCTGCTATGAAATTTTTAAGAAGAACCATTTCTTACTCATCCTTAGGCTCTTATAATATTTTTTCACACATATCCTAATAAACTTTGCCTATTCTTGTAATGTTGTCTGTTAAGATTTCACTTAATCTATTGAGAATTGTTGTCATAATTTCCTATGTTCTAAGAATTAGTGTTTGTTTTGCTGCTTTAGTTCTTACTTCGAAAAATGTAAATTTTTTCTCATCAATACAAACTCTTTCAATTAATCTTATAGTTTAATCATAATAAACTAATTTTTCTTTTACTTTATCTAATTCAACATATGTAATTGCAGGCTTTTCTTTTCCATCTCCAAATAATCTCTTCATTAAATGAGTTACACTTTTAGTATACAGGTAAGAGAATTCATTAAACTCATCAAGAATTTTACTAGGCTCAGTAAATGCAAGGTCAATGTAACGAATTATTTAATCATTTGCTGATTAAAATAGATTTTCAACTTATTCTATTTCTATAGATGGTGCTTTCTTTAAA
The DNA here is from genome assembly GCA_000715435.1 of Paramecium caudatum. Taxonomy (NCBI): domain Eukaryota; phylum Ciliophora; class Oligohymenophorea; order Peniculida; family Parameciidae; genus Paramecium; species Paramecium caudatum. The sequence goes on from JMSD01000017.1 coordinate 268,589, forward strand.
TCTAATAATGGCATTATGTCATTTTCCACTTTAAATACCTCCTTTATGGTTTCCTTGATGAAAAATATAGGGGCTGTGAGTGTAGATATAATTTACTATCTCGTGGGTTCAAATATTAAATATCTCTCTTCTCCAAAAGTTGATTGCTTGTGGAGGACAGTCTTTTTTCGAACCAGTTATTGAATTGTGATATTCAATTATATAAATGATTCTTTACTAAGAACTTCAGATTTAGTTGTAAAAGATTTAATATGTTTCACCCAAGATTCGATATTTCCTTCGACCAAGTATGTTAAATTCATATAGTGAAACTATTAATCAATTCTCTGCAACAATGAACTTAGGCAAGATCTTTAATACTCATTCATGTCATTTAAATAGAAATTAAATTGATTTCTTAAGATATCCTAAACATCTTGAATGACTTAATTTCTCCAATTATTCAGCATAGAAAATTTTTGAACATTTTGTTATTGAATATTAAATGCTTCTAAGTTACTCAATACAAAAGGTAATTAACCATACTAATATTATGTTGGGACTAATTCAAACTAAGAAGGCTTAAAAGTATATATCTTGACTAGGGTTTTCATAATAAATTTATTGTTTAAGAAATAGGTTTGGGAAATAGTTTATTTTACTTAACCAAAATCTTCCTTGTATTTTCTTAATTTAGGTAATTTTTATAATACATCAGTTATACTTCGCATTTTTATCCTATTTTACATAAAGTCCTAAATAAATTCACTTGCATTCATTCTTTATAAAACCAAAAACTTTTTCAAAAATAACTTATATTCATATTCCACTTGATCAAAATCAACATTTTATTACTTATTAATTTTTAGTCTTTTCTTTATATGAGCTTTTGTCTACGCTGATAAAGTTGTAACCATTGTGTCGGGTATATTATTGACATACTTAAAGAATCTTAACTCTTCTTCAGCTTATTTTTAAAGAATTCGACAGTTTTACAATCTCAATTTAAATTCCTCTTCATTCTCTGATTTTAACATCAAAGACAATCTACTTACTGCCTTCATTTAACCATTTTTCAATATTTTCACAATAAACTTTTACTAGACATTATCATAATCAACTATCTACACATCTGTCCAAATATATCCATTTCCCTCAAACCAGGGGCATTTAGCGTGAAAAGATTCATCATGTTTGAATGAATCAACTATTTGTTCTGGAGTTTGTGGATCATCCCAAGTTAAATAGTTTTTAAGGTTTTTATTGGTATTCAGGCCTTGTAATTCAAAATTCATTTCTTCATCATTTATTTTTTCATGCAAGGAAACTTATTTTCTATTTGACAGCCTGCTTAAGTTCTCTTGTATTTTAATGGGATTTCGAGCAGGTTTAGGTAAATTAGTTTTAGTATTTTTTTTGCAAAGATCGTCCATCCATTGGAATGTTGGATCTTCCCTTCCAGAAATAATCATAGAATACTGACCTCTATTTCTTGAATTTGATCTCACTTATCTAGATTATGGCTTAATAATAATTCTAAATAGTAGGTGAGATTACTATTTACTTTTAATTAAAAATGTCCTTAGAAGGAGCTAACTTCTCTCTTAACTTTTAATAACTATTTTGTTGATCTTGAAAAGACTGATTGACATAGTCTTTTCTTTTTTCATTGATGATATTATTTACTAGCTCCCTGAAAAATTTAAATTGAGAATAACCTCGAATCATGAAAATGCTATTGAGTCAATAGAATATCATCCACCATGGACTGCTCTTGTTTGGCTTGCAAAAAATTGATTTTAGGTAACTAAGCTTTGACTATTGGTGCAATAGTCATTCTCTTTTAGCTCATATATTTAATTATATATTATCACTATAACAGAGGAGTTATAAACATTTATTTAAATTGTTCCCTACAATTCCTATTCTTGAATTTAGTTTTTATAGACCAACTTCTGTTTCTTGGTCTATTGGGATCAATGCATCTTCTCCTTCTACGTTTTCTTTTTTTTTCTCTTTCCAGGATTAAAGTTATTCTTTCTTGAAATCTCTTTCTATCTTCATTTGTCAAAATGCCACCCATTTCGTCTCTTTTAGAAACATATTCCAGTTTTAATTTGAACTGTTTCAAGTATTCTGATCTGTGTTCATAATTGAATTTAAGTTTCAGCAAGTGTAAAATATGATAAAATTTCTTCTCATCCTATAACAACACTTCCATCTCTTCTTAGGTCATAACTGGTTACCATAAGTGTTTGGTTTCTTGTATCGATTGTATTTATTTGAATGATAAGTTTGTATTATGTAATTGTGAAACCTGCCTAAAAGTATCGGTTTAAGAGACATTTATTCTACCTAGTTCTTTATTGCTTACATCCTCTTTTATGTCAGCTTAAATATTTTTTGGAGGGTGCTTTATAAGTGCTAATGGCAGATCCTATTTAATTTCTCGTTTCTTAACATTTATACATTATCCATATTATTCAAATATTCTTCCCTAATTGTTCGTCATTTATTCTTGTGCGAATTGAGGAACAAATACATTCCCAGTGATAGATGGTATGCTTTTATCATGACTTGAATAAGATTTTGTGATTCTTTCCTTCACTGATTTTTGATTCCTTATTTTGGGTAATTATTATTATTTTATTTGTGTTAACTGAGTTATGTCATGATTACTTGTATAAAATAGACTGTTGTCCTTTTCATTTTTTAAATATTATTTCTAAAGATTTAATCTATCAGTTGCAGTTGTCATTGTTATTGGCTTCGAAGTTCCTATGATTGGGATTTTTATTTTTCTTTCTAAAACATAACATTTCTCTCTCTCATTATATCTTAGTACAAATAAATCTGGTGGCAATGGCGTGACTTCTTAGAGATAGCATCTCCCTAATACTTCAGATTTCTGTTCTATGTATGAATGACTTTAATACCCCTGAATTCTTCTGGCATTTCTTTTTTCTATTGTTCGTACCACTGCATAGCTTCATCATTTTCTATCGACTATTGGTTTTAATCAACTTCTTAAGATGGTTATTAAACTATATCTTATTCTGTCTTCTTTTATGGTTCTTCTCTTTATGGTTCCTACTGTGTAGTAATCTCTTTTCCAACTATTTCAATAATATTTGAAAAATAGTCATAAAAGTCCTCTGTCCTTTAACTATATTTAGTATATTTAATTACTCATCAGGGTACATGGAGATTAATTTATCAAACATAGTTTCACCAATTTCTGGCATTCTCAAATAATTCCATTCACACCAAGCTCTATAGTAGATTAAGTTTTTCTTTTTGAACTTTAAGTAAGTGATTTTTAGATTTGAGAAATCTTCAAAGAAAAGATTAGGTAGTGTTTAGATTTCATTTAATGGAATTAATTAAGATGACTTAATCTTCTCTCCTTGACTGATTGAGAAAAAAAGGGTCAATCCAAATATATGAAACAATTCAATATCCAAATGAGTACACCATGTTGTACACAAATCAAAAAAAAACTTACCAAGAATCTCTGAATTGATTTTAACATTCAAGTATTAAGATGCAGCATTATCCTGAAATTCTGTTATAAAATTTGTATAATCGATTGAGGTAAGTGTTGCCTCAAATGGCAATAAGGCTATTTCATTTTCAATGTTAATAGGTTCTACTACAAATAGTGGTTTCAAATCATAACAATCTTAAACCTCTTTCAACCAATCATTTAGGGCAGACATGACTAAAATAATTTTATAGTACATGCATTTTTGAGATTAAAATCTATGAGTAATGCTTTCTAAAGTCTAATATTGAGTTCAATAAAAGCTATGAAACCTATTTTAGTATTTCCAAGAAGTGACATCCATAGGTCAACAAGTTGTAAAAATAGGGGATGATAAAACAATGCCAACCTCCTATTTATGTCTTATTATTTATTCATTTTTAATTAAAAAATTATATATCAGAGAAATACACTAGTTTAGCAACATGCATCTATTCAGACAGGGATAACTATTTTGCTCATCATTAGTTTGATGTATGAAATAAAATAATTATATTCCTCAAATCAATAATTTTATAATTATGGTTTTTATTTATTATTATTTATTTTATGTTTAACACTAAGAGTGAGTTTGATTTGAGAGTCTTTTTATCCTCCTATTAGGATGCTCAACATTGTTTACAACAATCAGCTGATAAGGCTTAGTTAAGGAAAAATTATGAGAATATTGCTAACAGATTAACTATTCATGTTAAATAGAAAAAAGTATGAAGAAAATATAAATTTTAGATGTTTGGGGAATAGAGTTTAACATAAGGAGAATAGAGGGATATTTTAGCATTTTAATATACACAGTAGCTATCAGTAATATTCCTAGCTACATATTCTTAAAATATATTCCAGATTTCGACAATTTTAAAGGCAATTACGAATAACTATAATAAATTTTAAATAATTCGTTTAATCAGCTCAAAGGAGATTTTGGATTATATTCAGAAAAATAATCTTTGCAACAATGAGTTTTTATAACAATAAATTCAGATAATGATTTAATTATGTATGTCATCTTCATCTCTTTATCCAGTAGTTTATTGTTAATTCTAATTCTACTAATTCGAAAACATTTTCTGCCACCATTTGCACACCATTTGTGTAGGTGTCCTTAATTTAATTGGAGCTGGTTATAGGGTTTTTATTTTTTCAATAAATGAGAATCCTACATGGTTGGATTCCTTCATAGATGATAGTAAATTTTCACCAAAACTGACTTTTTCTTTTTACCTATATTGTTTGATTGTTCTAAATTATAAATTTTGTATACTTTTATGTAAACTTTATAATAGTTGACACACTCTATTATACAGTTCCAGTGAATGTATATTATGTATATTTGGTAACTAACTTAGGCATAGGTTTCTTATGACGATTGTAAATAGTGACACTCTAACTCTCTCTGATTGGGTGTGTCTCTTCTTCAACTAAGTTAACTTGATAATGATGTTAGTCTGGCTCAGAATATGTTTTTAGATGCGTTTTATTTACAACCTACATAAATATATAAATGTAACAATAATTAATAAAGCCATAATCAAAGGAGCATGCTCTATAAATCATACAATAAGGATTTCAGTTATATTAAGAGTAAGGACATATGAGTTTTAGTGAAAACCATTAACAAATACAATAATCAGAAAGAATGAGTTTCAACGAACATGATAAAAAAATTAAACAGCATCCTAAAGTTCACAATATTTTTGAAAGTTAACGCAAGGTTCGTAACACAAATTTTGAACAGAAATTCGTTAATAACAGATTGGAAATTCCAGCTCTACCAGTTGGACGCTATCTCAAATTCTAAATTCTAACAAACTGGGGTGATAAACAATAAGTTGGTTTGAATGGGATTGAAGTATTTGATTCACAAGGAGGGAACATTACTCGTTACATAAAATTAGCAATTTAAGATGATTATTAGGAGAAGTTAAAATTAATAGATGGTTATCAGGCAGTTTAAGATGATCATCACATTTGGAGAACAAAAAACTTAAAACCTGAAATACTCATAGATCTAACAGCGAATATTAAAATATCACTTATTCGAATTTGGAACTATAATAAATCAAGAATTCGCTCCTATAAAGGTGTTAAATTAATTAGAATCACTTTAGATGACCGATTGGTAAATCATTCAGTTCATATTATAGCTAGATATTTTATGGAGAAATTTAGAAAGCAACAGGTGATCTAAAAAAGTTTTAGGAGAATTGTGAGTATATTCTATTTACTCAGGATTAAAAAACAATAAACCGAATTGCTGAATTGGATTGGTTGAATAAAAGAGCAGTAGATTATTCAATATAATTGCTACAATAAACTATGACATTACAACTACAGAGACCAAATACAGGAACTAAGTTCATTCAATAACCTTCAGAATTTAGTGAATAAATTTCATTATCGAGAGTTCAGAGATAGTAGGAATAATTGCCTCGATTTGCAGCATAACCAAAATATTCTAATAAATCTGAGAAAATACTATAACAATACCCTGAATTCATTTCTACCTTTGATTTACTTTTAGAATTCAGCAATGGATCAAAAAGGTTTTTAGGATTAAGCAGAATGTTATTGTTTGATGATAAAAATAAATAAATTCAAATACAAGATGTGGCTGACACTAATTTAAATGAGTATGAGATGTAATAACTGTTTTATTCTGGTAATTTAAATTCCATAGAACAGAAAAATATGGTCTGGTTAAAATAAAAAAAAATATACTTCAAATTTAGATAGTAAACCAAAATATCTCAAATCCATTTTTACAATTTTAATCAATCAGTCTGTGAGTCTACTATTACTGGACCTGAGATTGTCAAAATTACATTCAATGGAAGAATTAAAATATATAGTATTATTTATTATTAATTAGATCTTCGTCCTGCACCATGCGATTCAATTGACTTTTGTCAAGCAATATCACTCACACTCCCTAACAATAACTATTTTCAAGGAAAATTACAAATTAATAATGATATATGGTCATAGCGATATGTTATTGCATATCCGCCATGTGGAATGCTTGTAACTATACATTTAATTTCAACTTGGGGTGATAACAATTATATTGGGCTTAATGGATTAGAAATCTATGATAATTAAGGACTTCCTCTTCTCTAAAATAAACAAATCCCTTATTCTATTCATGCTGTCCCTGAAGTATTTTTAAATTTTAATTTAGCTTGAAAACGATCCTCGAATTGTGTAAAATCTAACTTTACCTCCATTTGATGTGAACTGCTAACCTTAACGAAGCTTTTTAGCTCCTTTTATCAATACTCCAATGGAGAAGCTAAAAAACAAGAATGCCATAATCATTTAAAAAGCAAGAGATCTAGAAAGGTAGGATATCAATAAAATATATATATAATTTGATAAACTCTCGTAATTTTGTGCAATAGATTTTTACAATTACACAAAAGATTGGTAGAGGGGAGTGAAGGAAGTGCATATTTTTGTAAACAATAGATTAATATACTAAGTAAGAAAAATATCTAAAATTAGGGAAATATCAATCAGACATAGCAAGACTTAAGAGGAAATGTATTCAATAGAACAACTATTCTATTTTCAGATCAAACTCTGAAAATCAATCCATATTTATACTAATTTCCAGAAGAGGAGGTAGCATTGTTTAATGAGAACAAATAACTTAAATCAAGAGAGTATCAATAGTATTTTCAACATCAATTAGTCAGGCCGAAAACAAGTGCATAATAGTGATTTAAAATATAGAATTTAGATTATTAAAAAATTGTGCAGTTTTTTCTGATCAAAGCAACAAATAATATAGAAATAACATTAATATTTTTTATAAATATGCTTAATCTAACTTAAAAAGAAAGCTAATTCTACTAAAATTGTGAGTCACTAAGTACAAGTACTGAGGAACATGATGATTGTTTTGAAATAGAGTAAGAATTCAGAATTATTCTTAGCGTTCAGCCAAAGAGAAAGTTTTTTGATACTATTTAAGAGAAAAGATAATATATAGAAGAATACACAAAGAAAAAGAAGACTGAATTATGCAAAAACTACGAATTGGTCGGGTGGTGCAAATATGGAAATGATGTACTATTTTTATATATTTCTTTTATAGTGCTCATTTGCCCATGGGGAGAAGGAATTGCAACCAAAGACGCACTTACACGAGAAATATAAGACCAGACCATGCAATCGTTATTTCAGTGAAGGATTTTGTCCTTATGGCATCAGATGCCAGTATATTCATGATGAACTCAAGGATCTATAGAAATTCGACAAATATTTAAATGACTCATACAAGAGACACTTGGTCAAACCACCAGTTTCAAGCAGTATTTCCTTTAAATATCAATTAGAATTCCTTAATAATGATGAAAGGTTTGATGTATAGAGATTTCAGATTGTTCTGAAAAATTAAACAAAGAAGGGATTCGATCCAGAATTGCATGTGCGTTCTAGATTTTTTATAAAATTGGAAAAAAACAATAACTGAACTTTCTTATAATTCTTAATTAATTATATTATATAATGACAACTCATACATTTACTACAGAGATTTAATTGCCTACTTTAGAGGCTGTTGATCAGGGTACTGCCAAAAAAATCAAGGAAATGTGCAAGGACATGGAAGGACTCCTAGTCGACACCAATTAAAAAATTTCTGTTCTTCTACAAAACCAATCGAATAGTTTTTTCAAGGCATTTAAAATTGTTGTAGAACAAATGTCTATTGACTTTAAGAATCTGTAGTAAAAATTTGAGGAATATATTGCATATCATGAGAATGAAACTGAGGTATAATGATGGATTATTAGAGGTTGTAAATGCATAAAATAAGCTTGCTTTCTTCAGAAATGAATGTTCAGTATTGAATAAACTATGTATTGACTTAAAGAGTGAAAATAATGAACTAAAATAGAAAATAAAGGATTTAGAATAAGTAAAAATAAAATATATTTAGGAAGTAAATAATCATAAGATCATTTTATTGAAATAAATTGGTAAGAACTCTAAACTCTATGATCAAATACAATTCTAAAAATCAAAATTAGCAATGATAGATAATGTAGCGAACACTACCAAACACTAACCTAAAATGGATTGTTCTGTTAAATTTAGAGTTCCATAATTAAAATTATAACATAGATATAATACTGACGCTACTCAAGATTATGATTAACCAAGTGTGAGTACTTATAGTCACAAGTACCAGGTTACTTAATTGAGTAAGGATAAAATATTAAATAAACATATTGTCACTTTAAACAAAACTAGTGATGATATTTTAGAAACAGCAACTAGGAAATAATAATTTGGTATTAATTCTATAAATTTAGATAAATTTTACCAAAAATCCTATGATTCAAGAGCCAGGTCACAATAATAAACATTAAAAAAACTTGAATAAACAGAGGCTGTATTGAAAACTCCTGAGGGGTCAAATTCAATTGTTAAAAACATTAGGCATTTTGTCAAACAAAATCCTACTATTTCTTCCTGATAATTATTTTATTAATTAAAAATGCAAGAATCCTTCTAAAATTACACAAGAAAAATCAAATAAAAATTTAAAGAGTAATGGGTCAAGTATGTTGTAATATTGATTTTGCTTTTTGTCGCAATGGCTAGAAATGCAGCAAATGTAAAAAAATCAGATGAAGAGCCAATAAAATTAACAGAGGAATAGTTGGCCAAAACACAACAATATAAGATTGAGACTTTGATTTATTACGGTTGTATTACAGTTGTATGTGTTGGAGTTTATTATGCATTAAATAAATATAACAATAGTATAGACTAAAAATAGGAAAAAAAATAAAATTGATAATGGTTAGCATATTTACATTATTCTTACACATTATAATAAAAAATCAATTCAATTTCTTATATACTAAGAATCTTCTCACATAAATCACTTAACATGCAGCAACAATTATCAATAGTCCAAATGTTATTCCTGCAAATCCAATAATTTTAGATTAGATGTCTGTAAAGCTTTATTTTCTTGAATTCTCTCTATCTACAATCAATAATTATTCTCTAGAGATATCTTATTGTAATTATTCCATTGTATTTAATGTTTCATTAATGTTAAAAACATGTTGCTTTTTCGCTAAATGATCGTAATCGTATATTTCAGCACCTCGAATACAATAATTGAGTTACCACTATCATAAAACAATGAAAATGTTGTAACTTCAGTGTAATCATTAACTTCAAAACACATTGCTATTTCACCTGATTCAGGCATAACATGATGAAATTAATAATGTGATTCTCTGCTTATTTCTTCTAATGGTGTTTCAACTTCATTTTAATTTATAACCTAGTTTAATAATAACTTTACACTAAGTGTGAATGTGTATGATAACAAATTAGCCTCAAAGTTTCCATAAATTAAGGTGTTTTGAGATACAGAATCCTTTATACATTATTATTGTCCTGGATTGACTTTAAATTTTAAAACTATGGCTTGTACACATGCTAAAGAGAATATTATTGGCAATATCATTTAATTATCAGATTAATATTTATTCTTCATTTTTTTGGTTTTACGATTGAAATTAGTATTACTTTATCAATCTATCAATTTTATCCTCTTTATAGGTTGCCCATTCTTCTTCTGTTATTTGATTTTTTGCTTTCTTTTTTTAACGATTAGGAACAGCAACTATCTAATCTTTAATAATTTTATTGAATCCATCCAATGGATTACTACCACTTGGAGGTAAATTAATATTTTCAACTGAATCCTGTAAGTTAAATATACATATTTATTTGAGATGATCGTGTTAATAAATTTGAGCTGATGGTTTCACATTTTAATGGAGTGTCTATTTAACTAATGATAGTTCTTGATTTGATCCAAAAACAAGTGAACAATTATTCACATGAGCAAGATATCTTAATCCTCTAGTAATCCATTTTCTTGATTCTTAATCTAAATTTTTTGTAAATTAATCATATTTCCATCCCACTATAATAATTGGTATATATGAAGGTCTTATTCTATTTTTATCATGATGAGATTGTAAATTATCGTATACTTTTTGCTCTAATTATTTGAAGGATTCAACATCCAAAGTCTCTTGTAACTTCTTTTCAGATTATTCTTTAATTGCAGTTAATTCCTAATTACAGACATTCAAAATTTCATGTGGATTATCCGATAAATCAAGGACAAGTACAAATGAATATTGCGTATATGTTTATTTATTGAGAGGCAAAGTTGATAATTATTTGAATGCTTCTCCTGAAACTTCAAAATATTGTAATGTTGCCTAATAACCAATGATATTAGTTTTCTGCTAGTAATATATTAATCCTGAAGATTCTTAAACTTATTGAGATGTCAATTTAGTAATCTAATTTATGTATAAATTACTATTGTTGATTTTCCAGATTAACTCGGACCACAAAGTACGAAAGTATGTGATAATAGTGATTATGGTTTAGTAATCTCAATATTTTTGAGAATGGAAAACAATTAACTCATTTATTTAATTTATATTATTATAATCCTGTCCAAAATGTACCAAGACTCCCTATGAATCCATCATGTTTAATAAAGTAAGGCTATATTACATACGAATATACATGTCTATTTTATTAATCTAATTTAGAAAAGTAAGAGAAAGCTTCAGTGATGCATTAAAGAGTTTCATCATGATTTCTTATGAAATGACCAGAGAAAAACACTCTCTCAATATTGTGTAATTTGGAGTGTAGGAAAGCAATCTGACTGATATTATATGTAGTCATATATAAAAGAGATTTTACGAGATCTGACTGGTTGATATTTGAGTTAGATAACTTCCCCATACTTACTGCAACATGTTTTTCATTCTTTTTATCTCTTGCTGGGGATTAAAACCCTAAATGTACTTCATCCATTAAAATATCTGTTGCTGCATTGGATCCCTATTTAGTCATCTTCAATAATTCATCAAAGTCATTTATTCCTGTAAAAAGATGACTCAATCCTAAAAACATTCCCCCTCCAAGAGAGGTTCCTGATATACGTGTAAATTCCTCCTCATTATCGAATTTCAATATACTCACGCCACTGCCTATGTTCACCAATATAAATGGGTATATAGATGACTAAATAAAATGCTAACATTACTGTTAATTGTAAATACTCCATCTGATTTACGAATGTAAAATATGATTTATTATGCTTTAAATTATCCAACAGCTTGAATCCCAATTTCAGAGCATCAAATTCATTAATTCTTGTAACATTTCCAAATTAGGAAATTTGATCATAAAACTTAAATGAACCTCCACCAGTGATGTAAATGTTTTCTATTTTTGATTTACCATCTACAATGAATCCTATTTACGTAAGTTTCATGATTAGAGATTCGATGGAATTTGGATGAGATATGAAATGAATTACATAATTGTCAATTCCATTAACAACTATACTTATGTAGTGAAAATACTCTGTAAATCTTCATGTGTTTCGCAATTTATTGGGTAGTCTGCCTTAGCTGCAAATGTAAGCTTAGTTAATGTTCCTCCAATGTCAAGGCAAACCATTGGCAATAAATCTTGAGAAAATGATGAACTATTATTGATCATATTTAATTAATCAAATTAATTAGTGATCAGTTTAGGTTTATTATTTTTATTCTGCACATTGAAAGTCATCGAAATCGTCTTCGTTATTTTTCTAAGAAGTGATTTCTGTAATTGAATCGTATTTATTTAGAATTTCTTCTATTTCGAATATAGATGCTCTATCTTGTGGATTTGGTTGTAGCATTCTTCCAATAAGATCATGCATTTTTTTAGAAAACTAAGTTAATTATATGAGTACTTTGGAATCTTTGGGTATTGTGTAGGATGCTTCCACAATAGCCAATTTAGATGCTTCTTAAAATGGGGAGATGTAAAAACACATCATATACAATATACAGCCCAGCATCCAAACATCAACTTTTTCACTAATTTCAAATTTAAGGAATAAATCTGTCATTTCTGGTGGACGATATACTTCTGTTGTATATTTACCAAACTGTTCTTCATAATTAGAAATCTCCTATTTTGTTGCTCGACTACTTTATCATGGAGAATACTTTAAATCAATTTTCTCTGTACTTGCTGATCCAAAATCGCATATTTTAAATACTTTATTATGCAAAAGAATGTTTTCCACTTTCAAATCACGATGCTGAATCACTGGTGATTGGCTATGCAAATACTTAACTCCCTAAACTAGTTACTAAATTATATAATCAATAGCACCCTTAACACCAACAAGACCTACTATTCATTGAGTCTTTTTTCATTATATTTTTTCAGCAGATCAATTAATGTACCTCCTTCACAAATTTCCATCACCATATATGCAATAGTCTAATTCTTTCTACATTTAATAGCACCATTCAATAATTTTACTATATTTGGATGTGATAATTTTCTCTAAAAATTACATTACATTATACATGTAATTCTAACTCTTTTTTAGCAACTTCAATAGCCTCTTCACTTTGACAAATAATTTTCTTAATCACACAAAGCTTTCTAGTTTTTGTTTCTATTGCTCGCCATATAAATCCGTAACCACCTTCAGCAAGAAGATTTAATTCATGATATTCTTAACCATTGATTTCATAGCTTTCAGGTTTGGTCTCGCCTTCAGACCCAAATAACTTCATGATAAAATTCATAATTAAATATAAAGTTTTCAAAATTGTCTCTAAGTTGATCGACTTTTAGGGTTATTAGACTTTACAGAATGTGGAACACTGAAATCTCTTGATTCCTTTCTTGAATTCAAGCGTAACCACAATTAGTAAGGATTTACAGTGGAGGGCATCCATCCACTATGATCATTTTATGATGCTTTGGTAGAATTCGTCAATTTGAAGCCATCCTTTTGATCAAATATAGTTTAAATATTTCTCTGATTATTCAGACTTATGATATTTGGTTTTGCTTAAACAGAATTTTTCATAGGAGTTATCTTTTTCTGTTACTCTAATATTAAATACCTTATTACTTATGAATTATAGAATTTGTTTAGCATTAGCTGGTGAAATTGATTATCTTTTGCTTGTCATGACAGATGTTTAATTTAATAGGGATTCATTCATGTACTCAGTAATGATTTTTTGATTTTTCGAAGTGGATTTAGTTCTTTCTTTTGACTCTCTTTCAGAATCAAAATTGTCCTATTAATATTATTTCAATTGAATAGATTTATTAAATCTAATTTCCTGTTAAGCGCTCTAACCTCTAGGCTATTGAGTGTGCATTTTTTATTTCTTGTATTATTTAGCCTAATTTGATCCAGATCTACTGGTGTTAACTGTTTTCATCATTGATTCATCAAGAAATCCTACAATTGGAGCTATAAATTTATTAAAATTCATACGTTTAGCCTATCTTTGAGAAGGTTCCAATAATTTTGGATCAAAATACACAGAATTAATATCAGCATTCGATATTCCTCCATTCATAAGATGCCTTTTCATTAACAGAAAATAAGATGTAGTTACATTGTTCTACTTGTTTGCATCCAAACAGATTCTTATGTATTCTTCATCGTATCCTCTTTCCTTCAGTAAAGCTACAATATTATTATCAATAGGAATTCTATGATAACCAACAACTATTCCTGGTGGGATAGGCGTTTATCTCCTATAAATTTTAAACCATGGATGTGCTTTGATTTACTCTAAATTAAATCTCTTTTCTGGATTTGTATTCAGGATTCCTTTCAAAAAATTAGTACCGTCAGGTGATACGAAATCAGGTACTTAATAATCACCATTCAATATTTTTTTATAGAGTGCTGACGTATTGACATCTTCAAACGGAAGAAAACCACAAATCGAAGCAAATAAAATAACTCCACATGACCAAATGTCCACTAATAGAGAGTTATACTTATTTCCAGCTATCATTTCTGGAGCAGCATAGCAAGGGCTACCACAGGCAGTTTTAAGTTACTCACCTTATTTATAGGTGTTGCTGAGACCAAAATCTACAATCTTGATACTTTTTTAATAATCAAGTAGGAGGTTCTCTGGTTTCAGGTCTCGATGTACAATATTCAATTTATGAATGTATTCTATTCCTGAAACAAGTTCCTATAGAAATTTGCATGCCTCTATTTCAGATAATCTAAATTAATGGAATAAATTACTTCTAATGCTTAACAATATAATCAAATAGTTCTCCCTAATCACAATACTCCATTACTAAAAAGATATGTTTCTTAGTTTCGATTATCTTGTAAAATACTGAAATACCTCATATAGTTATATAACATGTTTGTGTCTTATGAGCTTTAAAATGTGAATTTCACGGGAAACTCTTTCTACATCGGCCACATCTACAATCTTTTATTTCTCTAGTATCTTTATTGCTACTTTTTCATTTGTGATTTAATGAATTGCCAATTTAACTAATCCAAAAGTACCTAATCCCAAAGTCTTAACTAAATATGGATTGCTAATTCACCTAATTAATAGTCTCCAATGATTCGTTATTTATCAGAATCCTACTCCAAATGAGGTGGAATTACTTTTCGACTATTAACTAATGACATTATTTAATTTATTATGTAATAAGATGTTACCCCATGGAATCAAACAAATGATGATTCAATGACAGTTGCAGAATAAGATGTTTAAGAGTTCAAAACCAAATATGAAGACTTTGTTACTTAGCAAGAAAACTATAAAAAGCAAAAATCAATTAAAATCAATACATCAAATGCTCGATTGGAAATAACTATGCTTCGTAAGCTCATAACTCGTAACGGATGGAAGGAAGTTAACAATCAAGGTGATGTTTGTTGGCTTGGACTACCATTCAAATATGATAATCTCGATGAATACTTTACATAATTTGTCAATAGATTTCCAGGTATGGATATGCTAGCTCATAAAACTTAATCATCTTTCTATTTGAATAAATTTGCTGAGCATTTTCCAGATGAATATCAATTTTTCCCAAAAACCTATGTTATACCAGAAGAGTTTGAGAAATTTTAAAAGGAATACAAGAGCACAAGGACTTACATTGCCAAACCGGATGCAGGTTCTTAAGGAGATGGCATATATCTAATTAAAAAACCAAAAGATATTAGGGGAAATGAAAGCATGGTAATTTAATAATATATTTCAAAACCTTTGCTCATAGATAAGAAAAAGTTTGATCTTAGACTCTACGTCCTCATCACTTCATTGGACCCTTACATAGCCTTTATTAATTATGAAGGATTAGCAAGATTTTGCACAGTGGACTATGAGAAACCCAATGATAAGAATTTAAGAGATCCTTTTATGCATTTAACTAATTATTCTTTGAATAAGAGAAGTTAAAATTTTAAGGTGCATTAGGGACAAAATATTTTGGATATCAATGACGGAACAAAGAGAACCTTCACTTCTATTAAATAAAATCTCTAATTGCAAGGATATAGTGTTGATGAAATTTTAAAAGAGATTGATCTTCTAGTAGCAGCTTATTTGAAGAGTTTAATGCCTTTTTTGCATTTTAACTGCAAATTAGTATTTCAAAAAAGAATGTAAGAAGTTAAATGTTTCCACATCTTGGGTTTTGATGTACTTTTAGACTCTAAAGGTAAACCTTGGTTATTGGAAGTGAACTCAAATCCAAGTTTATCAATTGATCATGAAGTATTTGGTCCAGATGGAAAATCACAACATGAAGAATCATACCTTGATGCATATGTCAAGGGATTGGTGATGGGAGATGCTATAAAATTAGTCTTAATCCCAAAGGAGGAATAATAAGAATTACAATAGTTTGAAAGTTATAAAAAATTGGATGTGGATTCTGATGAGACTATTTTCAATCAAATGATGCAAGTATATGGATATTTATCTGGTTACAAGTTTTAAGATTTCTTAACCGCTTCGAAATTTGTAAAATTATCATAATTCCCTAATATGACATCTCAAAACTTTCTGAAATATGATTATGACTTACTGTTTAGAAAAGTAATCTTGAAATCAGGGAATAATAATTAGATGGATTTCTTTTAATTTATCGAGGCTATTGAATAGGTAGCTTTACGATTGAATTAGGATCTTGGAGAGTTGCTTACAAGGGTGGTGTAAAATTTATGAAATTAATATATAAAATCTTTAAATGCTTTCTACATAAGTTTTCAATTCCTTCGCATAAAGACAAAGCAATGGAATCATAAAGTTATTAGCTTATGGTGTATTCTTTGGAGGAGCATATGGTTGTGCATGGCATCAATGGAAAGGTGCCTAACAGAAATAATTATATGAGAAAGTTGAAAATGAAATTACTGAATGGAAGCCTTTAACAATCAGTGGACTGAATGCTAATAGATATCCCTGGGCAAGAAATCTCAGAGAATGGGAATATAAATTAGTCAAATTATATGGATACTTCAGAGTAAATTCATTTAATACCTTAGGATGAAAGATTTTTCGTTAGAAGAGAAAGAGAAGGAAGAGATGGATTTCTTGTGTTTGCACCATTTGTGACAGCATTGAATTTTAATGACACAGAACAAGATCCAGAATAAACTACAAAATCTCAAGTTATGATCAATTTGGGATGGGTGCCAAAAGATAATATTAGTGATATTTAAATGGGACAAGAGCCTATTGGAACTACAGTATATTGCATTATAATTAGACATTTGAACATGTACCAAATAATGAGGATGATGATCAATATACAGGATTCAATAGAAATGTTGCCAATATGGAGGAAGATTATTAAATGCCATTTGTAGAGTTTGTTGGTATGGTGAGAAAGGGTGAAGAGGAAGATATCTTAAAGGGAAGAAGAAATTGGCCAAGAGAAGGTGTCTATAATTACATAGATTTATGGTTTATGAGTAGATTGTATAGATCTTTCAATTTGGTAAATATTCTTATCATTATCACAGACAGATTGTTCTTCTGCATATATTGAGAGATTGGTTTAAGAATATGATGAAGAATCTGCCAATTTATATCCAATTCCAGCAACTAAAGATAACTTTGATAAGCCATTACCCACCCCTCAAACTCATTAAGCATATTCATTATTTTTTGGATTATCATCGATTATGTCTTTGGCATTATTGGCAATTAGAAGATGAATAATATAATAGATACAATTATTACAGAATTAATTCATTTTATTGCTATTATTAATTTTCCTGCATTCTGATTTGATTCCATTTCCTTATGCAAATTTACGAATTCCTATACTCCCTCCTCATCCCAATTAAATTTAACTATCTTATCTACTGGTATTTTTATATCTCCATTTGCAATATGTGGCAATACTTCTGCCTTAAAGTTATTTATTAAATCAGTTTTGAAATCATCAGATCTTGATCTAAAATTAGTAAATTTATTACCTTAATGTTGTATTGATTAAATTTATTCTTTTAGCCAATAAAGGAGCAAGATTGAAGTTCTAAATAACCCCACCTGTAATTAGACCATAGAGTATCCATCTACCATCTAATCCTAAACTGTCTATAGTTAATTTGTAATTTTATTGACCAACACAATCAAACACAGCATCCACTCCATGTGGAGCAAATTCTTTAATTTATTTTAACTATTCTTCAAATGACTAATCTCTAATAACAACATTGTTTGTATATTTCTTTACAATTTCTTGCTTACCTAATGAACAGCTTCCAATCCCAGTTATTCCAAAAATATTACATAATTATAGAGTTGCCTACCCAACCCCAGAACCAGCAGCATAAACTAAACATTTATTTCCTTTCTTTATGTTTGCTAATCTCAGTTATAAGTAAGCTGTCAAATAAACTTCACTAATTCCACCAGCCTAACTTTAATTTGAAATTATACTAATTCAATAGGAATTTAATCAGGAATTTCAATAAGATGATCCTTGCAGACTGCGACATATTCAGAATATCCACCTCCAGGAATTATACTCATAACTTTTCGTACCCTATTAAAATTAGCATCAAGCTCATATCCAGCACACTCAAGTCCAAGAATTTCTGTTGTTCCTTTTGGAGCTGGATATTTTCCTTATCTTTATAGTGTGTCTGCTCTATTTATGGATGTTGCTAGTATTTCAATAAGTGATTGATTCTCTTTAAGTTGAGGAATTTCTGATTAACCTAGTTTCATTACATCAGGTGCCCCGAATTCTGATAAAGCAACCTAGATATAAAAATTTATACATGTTTCATAAACTTTTTTAATCCTTATTACATAAATAATTATAATGAGTTAACTAATTGAGAAATTATTTAATATAATACTTGCTCGATCATCACACTGTAAACATGGGTATCTGTTTTTATCAACTTTTATAGATGCTGTTGTGCTGAACATATTCTTACTTAATCAGTCTCAACATTTAAATTAGCTTACATTTTCAAAACTGGTTTATCCATCATCTAATTTATTCTTAAGTTTAGAAAGAACAAATGGAATAATATATTAAGCATATTTCTTAGTAAGGACAATTTGAGATTTTGCTTTTTTTTGACATGCTATACACTAATAATTAAGGGTATTCTAATTTATTATTTAGGCCTACATTGTGTCCTTAGAAATATTACAAATAAAGATGAAAAGATGTATGCATTTTACAGTGGTCTTATTGGGGGAATATTTTCATTTATGTTTATAAAAGAGAAGAATCGAAAATTATGGGCATTGTATATGTTAGTGAGAGCATTCGATACAAATTTTCACAAACTAAATCAGTATTCATTTATATATTCTTGAAACAAGTATGCCTATGTATTGATATTTTCTGTAACTCAGATGATAGCCTCTTATGCATACTTTTTTGAAGAAGATTGTTTTGGGGCGTAGCAAACAAAAACCTGGGAGCGTTTTTAGAATTTAAGTCCAAGGGAATCATAGTGGAGAGCATTGACTAATTTATCTAACCTTGCCAAATGATAATTATAATCAATTAAACTCTGAAGCATCAGTTATTGAATTATTTTGATATTTTTTTCTTCGAGTTGTTTTTATATTTTCTTTTGGCTAAATGGATGATTTTAGACTTTTTGTTCTACACTTTCCACTGACGACAAATTTTGATATTTTGGTACTTAAATCAGTAATTTTCTTTTTCCAAAACAAATCTTCTTATATCTCAAATGTTGCCAATACCCTTAACGGACACTATTCATTGTTGCATTTAATTTGACCACCAAATGATTAACCCAAAATAATAACAACAGATGTGTAACAACATTTTGAGATTGGGCAAACTTGGCAATCCGAAAAATATATGTAAAACACGTTAGTTATTGGATGTTTGCAAATCAATATGTTCTGATCAGTTAACTCAATTTCTTGGAAGAGTTCTCGAATCAAACCACAAAAGATCCCATTTCTTCTGTCATCGGGGGCCAATGATTGAACATTTTCCTCAACCCTAACTAATGTAATTTACAACATTTACTTTCTCTAATCAATTCTCGACAAGTTCCTTTTTAAATACAAAAACTTTACTTTTTTGAAAGCAGATCATTGGGAATATTTAGCTCTCCTACACTCCCCTGAAGACACTCGGTAAAATTAATTCATTTTAACTAGGATTCGATTTGTATTGCTTTTATTTTTGAATGTCAAGTTTTCCTAACTTCAAATCTATGTCTTTTCTATTCATGACCTCATTCAACCAAATTTTTAGATTTGCATTTTATCTTGCTGTGACTCCTTTCATTAAGAAACCTTAAGTTTGTTTCTGCTTGCTAAACTTAGGATTATAGTAAACCTTCTACTTTTTCGAGAATGTATTGAAAATGTTGAAATCATGTCTGTCATATTAATCATTATATTAATTATTTTACAATACTCTCAAATTCTTTAGTAACCTTCGTAATTTTGAGCCTTTCCTTTTCTTGCTGGAAGGCTACTGTTTCCTTCAATAAATAACAGATTTCTTTATTTTAAGCAGTGATCTCTAAAAGTGTTTTGAATTACTGTTTGAAAGTGTCAGACTTCCTATTCAGTACTGAAAATAAATTAGAATATAATTGATCTTTCAATAAAGCACTGATTACATCGGATTATTCTAAAGTTTAAAAATCAAAATACAGAGAAATTTTTGCCATTCAATTAAAAATTTAATAGCACTGATATTTAATTGATCGTCTTACTTTGCTAAATCCCTATATATGATTGGCAGAAGAAGATTCAATTAATTTTTCAATTAACTGCAGATTACAGAACTTTTAGCCAGAATTTCAATTGCATATTTGTATATCTCTACTCTTTCACTCTAATTTTAAGAGTATTGAAATAGAGCGCAAATTAATGTTGTGATAGGTTGCATTTTCATTGTTTCAAACTAGGTTACTGGAAATTATACTTAGTATTTCAACTCAAGTTCTTTCTATTCAATTTTTGGTAAACAAATTTTGATCATGTCGAGTAAATCTATGAGTAGAGAGGAATTCTCAACAAAATAGTGATATCTGTGGTTTTCGAGTATTTTAGCAAATAATTAATCGACGTGTAATAAAGCAAATTCTATGAGTTTAGGATTTTCTTAATTTAGTAATGAATTTACCATTCAACATGAGAATATATTATTCAATAATTTCTTAAAATTATCCTTCACATAGTATCTCTTAATCCTCAAAATAATAATATGAATTATTTAATGCCATAATATAATTCCTTTGACATGTTTCTTTGCTATTTATTACTCACATAAATACTAAGTATTTTCTGAATAATCGTTCATGAATTTGTAAAATTACAATATTGATCTCCTAACAAATTTTTTGATTTCTATTTGTATTCTGAATTGATTTCCAGGTAAAAAGTAAAGGCCAATGAGTATGGGTGCTGTAAACACAAATGCTCGTGTGGCAAATTTAACAGATTTATTCCTAAATATATTGAGTGTTTACTTTTTCAGTATTCTCAAGTAAGTGAATTTTTTGTCTTCAATGAATGGATCAAAGTAGGCTTCAAAAAGTTAGGTATATTTTTTTTCTTCCTACGAGTGGTGATATCTAACATGATTATTAAAAATTAACTTAGATTTATAAATGTTCATATAATTAATTCACACTTTTACTTTCTTCTCAGGTTCAGGTTCATTTATGAATTGATCAATTTCATCCATAAAATCTAAGTTTACTTTTTTCTATTTAATTTTTTTCTCCATTCTCAATTGTTTTGATGCTATTGCCGACTTGATGGAGTTTTCTATGATTTTTTCATTTTACTGATTCTTCCTCACATATGCTTAATCTAGTTTTATGTGGTTTTCATTAGCCTTAACAGTGGCCTATTAGATTTCAACTTATTTCTTCTCTTCCTGGATTTTCTTTTACTCGTCTTATTTATTCATGTAGTAATCAATTAAGTTGTTTTCATTCTTAAAATTGATAATTCTTCTTCCTTCTCTGTCTCTGGATTAGTCCCAATTAATGATCTTTCTTCTTGTTTGTGCTTAATTTTTAAGCAAAGAACCAAAACCTCCCTTACCACCTAAAAATTTGCATCAAGTATTACCTTATAAACCTAGGAACAAAGTTATTGTACAAAGTTCACTAATTTATTAATCTACTGTGAGAGGTTTTCCTCCAATGTGAAATTTTTACAATTCCTCTGGAATGCCTAATTAATTTGAAACAAATGCTCTCAATCCTAAAATTGAAGTTTCTTCACAGCACAATTGTTAACCATCTGGAGTTTAAATAAAATAGGATAAAACCATTTTTAATATAAATATTCATGTTTATATTTATTTTACTCAATACTACTCTTGGTCAATTAATTTAATGCTCAGTCGAAGTTGATCACATTAAAAAAGGTTATTTATCCTTTTACTTTAATTGCACCGAAACCACAGAATCTTGCAGGAACTTTTTGGAAATTTAAAACTTTAAAATTAAGAGTATTACATCATCAAACATGTAAATTGCTAGCAATCAAATTGTTAAATCATGGAAATCTGAGATAAATAGTTAATATACTTAATTCGGATCGATTGGTTAACAAAGAAATATAGAAACAGGTGAAGTTAATTCGGTGTACACAATATTTTTCAAAAAACAAGATTTTGATGGTCCAAAGAGTTAATGGCTTGTTATTGGAAATATTGCAACACAGGAAGATAAGCATTTGTTAAATTATATAAAGTGGACTGCAATGTCAACAAATGAAGTACCGAATCGAAACATAACCTTGGATTGTACAGATAAATATTCTCAAAAACCAATTTGAAATGCCATTAAATTAAAGCCGATTTCTTTTTAGTCTTTATCCATGTAATGTTTTTGGCAAATTTCAATAACCTTTTCTAAAAATTAATCCTAAGAGCAATCCAAATAATTGATTGGACCCTTCTTTCTTCCATCTAATTCAATAACGCATCCATCTTGCCATACGAAGGCAATAAAATGATGACCTGCTTTTAATTCTATGTTAATATCTTCTACATTTTCTTATGCTACCTATTTATGAGCATCTTAAAGTGATTGTACCTATCCATTTTTTTTGATTTCTAATTTACAATTCTTTAAAAATTCAGCCCGTTCATTAGGATTCATGGTTTGGGTGGATTAAATAAATTGAGTAACAAAGCTCTCTTCATTTATTATGAATGAATATTCTTATGGTATATTTGATAAAATATGCATAATTGCAATTGTACCACAAGCATTTTCTGCAATTTGCTTCATGTAATATGTTTACGGAGGTATAGGTCTTTCAAATATTTTGTCTCCTTGTTCAAAAAAATAATTATTAATAGCTGGAGAGTCAGGATACACGAATAAAGCCCCTATGCTGCCAGGAATCAAAAATTCTGGTTCAAAACTAACGATGTCAACGAAGTTGGCTATTTCTTGATTCACTCCTAAGGTATCGAGGTATTTGTTTAATACAATTGTATTTGATTCTAAGGGAAGCCAATTTTCAAATTTTTAATCCATGTATAATCACTTTTCTGATATAATTAATAAATGGATGATTAATTGATTTGGTATTACTTGGACACAAATGAATAAGAGCAAGATAAGCAAACTAAAGGACCTTTATCATTTAGAGATATTGATGTCATGCTCAGAACGAGCATTATCACCTCACGTATTATTATTATTGATCATAGATACATTCGTGTATAAGGAAGGATTCACTAATTGGACTCCTATATTCGAGGTTGCGGAATTAAAAGAATGTTTGAATGAATAGGAACATGAAATGGTTTAAATAACATTTGGAAAAGATTAAAAAGATCCGTAATAAGTTTAATAGGACGCACCTTAAGAGTACATACCTGATGATGAGGATGATGAGCCATTTGAATAATTAAATGATGAATAGCGAAAAGAAATATTAAAAAAAAAGATTGAAAAAAATCGCAAAAAAGCATAGAAGGAGAAAGAAAAGAAAAAAAAGTAATGGTACACCCCAAGAATTAATACAAATGTTTATGTTGAAGGATTGCCAACAGATGTGACAATGGATGAAATAAAGTTATGTTTTAGTAAGGCTGGATTGATTCGTATCAATCCAGAAACATTGCAACCAACAATCAAGATATATAGGGATGCAAATGGAAATTGTAAGGGGGATTGCTTGGTTTCCTATAAAATGGTTGAAAGTGTTTCTACCGCAAAGGATTTACTTGATGGTGTGCATTTGAGACCTGGATGTGTTCTTAAAGTTACTGAGGCAGTTTTTGAATAGAAAGGAGAATATCGTAAAAGAGAGAACAAAAAGATAGATAAATTATAAAAAGCATTGGCTCGATAAAAGGAGATGAGTTAATTGGCAGAGGAGGGTTAGGAAGATGATGGTAAGGGGCTTAAAATTTTGATAATAAAGAACTTATTCACCCCAGAGTAAGCATAAAATGAAGAGTTTATGATGGAATTGTATGGTGAACTATTGATTAAGATAGAATCTCTACAAATATTTGTGCAGAAATTAGAATTTTATAAAGATCATCCATAAGGTATTGATAAAACTATGTAGCTGCCGCAAAGGTGAAGTTCCATTCTGCTTATGATGCTGAGATTTGTATGTCTAAACTTAATGGTGAAACATTTAATGATAAAATCATGAATATAACATATTGGGATGGTAAAGAGAACTTTAAACATACATTTGAGAGTAAGGAAGTTGAACAACAAAGATTGGATGAATTCGGATAATGGTTAGAGGAATAGTAGGATAGTAGTGACGATGAAAATAATAAGCATAATAATTGAAATTTTATATTTAACTCCTAATTAATATTTGAATATATGAGCAGAGATATATCTTATCGATCACCACAGTAATTACCATAATCAAGAAAACCTAATGTAGAAAATATACCACCATAAAGAAATACAAATGAATTCATAAAATAGATGAAAAAAAGAATAGATGAACCTCCATTAAGCATAGTTTCTCAAAATTCCCATATATAGGAAGCTAAATCAATTTTTATAGATGTTTCTAGAATAGATCCTAACTCTAACAATTCCTAAAACAGTATTTATGATCCATAGCTCTTACGATAACCGATATTACCTTCTTGTCATAAATCCAATTAACCTTCAAATTGCACTACTTAAAGAACAAACAGATATGATTAACCAAATAGTAGCAAACCCTATTTAGATTAGACTGATAATGCAAGCATGCTTTTTATACAATAATAAATGTTATAGTTGCAAAATGAAAACATGATTTTGAAGCATTAACTAGAAAAGCAAGAAAGTCAAAGATTGTTATTTTAGTAGTAGTTACTGTAGTAGTTTTAATCATAATAAAATCAACAGCCAATTGTTATAAATAATAATATTGCACCATAAGAGAAGTAAACATCAAAATCCATACCTCCTGAAAATTTGGAAGAATCCTATTCTCCTCCTAAACGAATAAAGAAAAAGAAATAATAATCATAAGCAATATAAACCGATAAATCTTAATAGGATTAATCGATCATTAAGGTAAACGATTCAAAGTTTTATAACTTTGCAGCAGAAGAATTAAAATGCCAAAATTAATAGCCCAAATTACCTTAAGGATTGTAGAAAATGTGCATCAAGCAATAATAAACAGTTGAATCCTTAACATTTGGAAGTCAATTGTCCTAAAGAAATATAACAGAATATGATAAACCAAAACAATAATTCCCAAATTAACCTCCTAAAGATCTTTTTGTAGAAAATTATGAAATAGATAGTACAAAAAACAATAATGATAAGTCTATGTAGTAGAGAAGAAATTCCTAATTTGAAATTGCTACTTCTCAAAATTAATCAGTCTCATAATTTGCCAATTATAATCCAGAAGTGAGAAAATAATCGTAACCTAGTGTTAAATTGGAATTCAATTTCGATGATGATTCATCTAAATAATAAAAAACACTTGCTGATTGTTTTCAATAAAGGAAAAAAGCTGTGGTTTAAGAGAGAAAAATTTCTGTTCAATCTCCTATTACAGAAGGTGAAGAGAATAATTGGATTGTGAATGTTAAATAAAGAAGCAAAGAAGAATAAATAAAATTAAGAAAAGAAATGATGGAATATGGAAGGAACAGAAGATAGTAGAACGGTGTAAATAAAAGTTAAAATCCTATTGAAGATAGTAATTAAAAAGAATAAGTTAAAAGAATGTAAAGTCCTTTAATGGAGAGATTGGCCCTTGGTTAAAAAGCGAAAGTATCTTTTATCTTATTTAAGGTTGAAGTGAAAGAAATGTTTGCATTGACTAAAAAAAACTATGAGAATCTCCCAGAAGTGAAAAATAAAAAAAATCAAGAAGAAATGATAAAGTAAAAGTAGAACTTCATGAAAGAACGACAAAATAAACTTAAAGAACTTGATGAAGTAAATAATGATTTTATTTTTAGAAAATTAAAGGAAAGTTGAAGAAATGAATTATTGATTATTATTTACTTATGATAAAAAATTCTATTCACAATTTAGGTTTATATCCTATTTAAGGTAATTAATTGATTGTTTGTAATTTTCTTAAATCTTTTGCTAACTTGTTCTTGATTGAAAAGAGATACTGAGATTTTTCAGTTATTTTTCTAATATTAATTATTTATTACTTATTTAAATACAAATCTTGAAATATAGGTTGAAATGGGAAAATTGGAGTAATATAAGATAAATCACATATTATCCCTTCACTTGCATGCCCAATATTAAATGAGATAATTCCTAGTAATTCACCATTCTCTGTAAACAATCCACCACCACTGTACCCATTATGGATGAAACAATCAGTTACTATAGCAGTCAATATGTTTTCATTATCATAAATTAATTTAATTATTGAGCCTTTTGCCAAACAAGGGCTAAATTCGAAGAGTCTGTGTAAAAATCCAACAGCATATACAGTTTAGCCAACCTGAGGTATTTTTTGGTTTATTATTTCTTCAATAGAAATACCTTTAATATTTGTACTTAGCTCAGCTAATGCAAAATCCATATCATTTACGCATTCCTCTAAAAGTTGAGCTGTAATTTCATTTTTCCCTATCAATACTTAAGAACCTTTTAAATGAGAGTTTAGAACATGACTTGCAGTTAATGCATATGTTTTATTATTTGCATTATCATTTATAATAGTGCAACTGCCGGCACCTGCACTTTATCGAGCTAAATGAGAAACTTATAGCATATAATCTATCATTTTGGAACAAAAAAATGATTATTCTAATATTTATGGTTTTTTTCCCAGAATAGAATTAATAGTCTCCCAATTTATACAAAAAGTAAAATATCTATTGTTTAAATGTCCCATTTATCGATTTTGTAAAATCATTCCCACATATTCTCCTTTAGAATTGAAAACAGATCCTCCTTCCTATCCGAGTTAGCTAATAATGTCAAGCATAAAAAGTTGTTTTAAATTTTAATCTGTAAACATCTAGGATACATGAGCTTTTCTATAGTAATTTTTATACATTTCTTAACCTTAAATTGCAAAAGGAGAACTCATTGTAATTAATTCTTATCCTTACTTAAGTAGAGAGTTTGTGTATTTAGGAATAATCTTAAATTCACTATTATTGATCATTTCCAAATATAATATGTAACCTACCTCAATCTCACAGCCAAAAGAGTTTAATTTATTGACAATCCAATCATCATATCCTATGTGAATCAAATTTAACTATATAAAAGTATTGTTTTCTTTCAATAAACCAAACTTCACAAATTATTTTATTTCTTCAATATTCTTTATTGTCTAAGCAAATTTAGCTAATAGATAACCAGCAGTGAGAATAAGAGTATGATTATTTGTCAATTTATGAAATGAACATGATTGTGAATGATAGATGTATTCTTATGCTTCTACAACTTCTACCATATTTTTGTAACACTCTATGAATTTTGGATGATTTGATTGCAACATTATGATACCACTATAACCATCCATTTTAATTATTATAAATCAATCAATTTTAAACACCCATGACTCATTATCATTTTATAAATATATATATTAGCAATCTCTATCCCATTCCAATGCAAAGTGATCAGATTTTTGCAAGTTAAATTGATGTGTCAATTTTATGAAAACATTCTCATATCCTTAAATAAAAGATCCTGTTGGTTTGAGTTGGAATATTTTTAGATTCTGATCTTTTTATGAAAATGAGGCTAATTAACTTCCTTTACTATCAAAGGCAATACTTGTAATTTGTGCTATGATTAATGAAATTATACATTGGTATCTATCTAAAGGACTGAGTTTAAGACCATATCTCAAATCATACATCTGAATTAAACCTTCATAAGCGAAAGCTAGCTTTAACTTTTTTTGGCAATTACTTATAAACTCATATTTTTGATCTAAATAATTTATTAACTTTGTATAAGTTTTAAAGGTGTACTTTCTTAACTAAGGATTCTTTTGATCGATAGTTCTAATTATGTATATTAATACTTTATTGCAAGATCTAAAATAAATTGTATTTCAGTTTATTTTAGATCCTTTTTACTTTAATAGTGTAATAAATCTAATATTGTATTTGCCACAACTGGATATATATCAGCTTAATTAAACATATCTTTAAGTGTTGTTTTAAATTCTTCTTAATAGTATTCTGAAAGGGTGATGATCAAAATTCTCAGCCTTTACTTTATCCTCTATAAATCAGTCCTGCTCATTTAGGAGTATTGTTTAAGAGCATCAATTTTAGTATTCTCTTTTTATTTCTTTTGAAGTGGAGAACCAATAAATTCTTTCAAAAACTGACTGTGTTTGTAAGTAGTGTAGATATAATAATAGATTTAAATTAAAGTGTGTAAGCAGGCTTTTGGTTGCTAAATGCATCTATGAAAATTCTTGATTCCATCTTCAAGTAGTTTTATGAAGATAAAAATAATGTTAGGTTTTTTTTAGCAAATCTGATGAGTAAATCCTGTCATTATTCTATTGAATACAAAATTGATCATTTCTGTATTACTCATCATTTGTTGCATCAGATAGGTCTAAATAATTAAACACATAATTTCAAGGGAAAAATATTCATTTGAAGCATTTTTTTCAAATAATTACAATAAATCCTTTGATGTTCTGTGCAAAACCACTAAATCATTGCAAAAACTATCCATTTTCTTAATTTATTATGATATTAGTTAACAAGAAATCTCAATTATATCTTTTGAATTGTCCAAACTGAATCTGGATAAACTTAATAAGCTAGGTTGATAATCAATTTCTTAAATAGTGAATCGACTTTTAATCTACCTTAAACATAGAGCTGCAGCTATGCTATATTAAGTAGACATTAAACCACTAATTTGATAATTATTTGATTCAATCAACCTTGAAAATCCTTCACCCATACCTTGTAATCCAAATTGACATTTAAAAACAGATTTCAATGACAATTCATGATAAAAATGAACATATGTAAAGGGTATCTTGAGTGAGGCAGTGTTTTCCATGGAAAATTTAATTTATTCAACATTCTTTTTACAATCAAACCAAATCAAGAAATATGTTGTATCGTCTGTCATTTTCATTTGATTTTCAATTTTTTTGAAAGATTTATTGATTCTTTCAAAAGGTATGGAAACTTTAAATTATTTTAAATAAATTTGATATAGTAAAAACATTTCTCCCATTTCCTAAGGTTCAAATATTGAAATTGACTTATTCCTATATGAAATAGCAGGATCTTCAAAAGAGAGAATATGCAAAATTTCGTGATATTCAAAAGAATTTTATTGAACCTTGCTAATGATTCCCAAAAAATCATAAAAATATTAAGGAGAATATTGTTTTAGCTCTTTTGATAATTATATTAACTTTAATAGCTGCGATTTGAAAACTCAAGTAATTCAAATTATGAAACTTAATCTGTTTTAAATGTTCTAAAATCATAACAATTAATCATTATTTAAAGGTATCTAGTCAAAACTGAATCGATGTTCAAAAGCTCTTATAAGTAATTGATACTAATTATTCTTTCAAAAGAGCCTCTCTCCATAGACCAGACTGATACTTCGAATCCCTTTACAATGAGGAACATAAGAAGATGTGGCATATAGTATAATTTTACTAAACCTTAATTGATCTTAAAAAGATTAGGAAAGGTGAATTTTTTGACATTCAAGATAGTATGATAAATTATTATTGAATCATCTTCTAATTGCAATGCGACTAAATGTTTGACTAATTTTCTTTTAACTTAAATAGCATCAGCATTAGTAAAACAACTGTTATTATTTTCCTAAAATAACTGTCTAATTTGAATAGCTTATTTAATATTGCAGGGGAGAACCATTTAATATGTAGAGACAAAATCGACTTATTAGTAATCAAACTTGCCAAATATACTAGAAAGACTAAACACCCTCATTTCCAAGGATTGATCTACAACAAAAATAGAGTTTTTGATAAATTTCAAGAAAATTATTGGTTTCTTGAGATCTTAATTCAGATAAATAGTCCATCTTTTTAATTGTTCATAAAAAAATGGAATCAAATAAACTTGTCCCATCTCAGTACCAAAAATGGCAAAGAGATCAGTTTTATTATAGAGTCCAATGGTATATTTATTTACATTTTCTATCTATTTAATTTATTCGCTTATGGCTTCAGGTAAAGCATTAAGGGAATTTAATATATTATTTGATTCAAAGGCTTATAAGTCAATAGTTATTAATTTCAATTCCGGATTTTCTTTGGTTTATTTTTCAACAAACCTTGATCCTTGATGTAAGTGTAAAAAATATCCTTCGGATACTAATTTGGTTTCAAATTATGAATCTTATTGGAGACTGCAAATTCTAAAATCATCATATATAAATTAATCTGGAAAATAAATTTCTATTGCCGTTCCATTTTAACGAAATAATTAATTATTTATTGAAAATACAGATTTCTAATAGAAATATTTCGTAATCTAAAACATTGATAAGTGTTGTTGAAGTATAAGTTAAAGTTGTCCTTAAGATGATTGACTAGTCTTAGAAAAACTAAATCCACCAAAATCCAATGTTATACATTCATTATAACTTTTTGAAATTAAATTGATTATCTCTTGTAAATCTTTTTCAAATAAGAATGAACAATGTCCATTCAATTGTTCTAATATTATTATTGTTTTTCCATTGCTTTTATAAATATGTACATTTCTAAATTTAACCATTTCATTTGAAGATGTGATCGAAAACATTTCTCTTTATTGATCAGTTTCCTTAAACGGTGAGTTCACGACAAAAATCTATTTCGAATAAACAATATATAGAATTTATGTTTTACTGTGATAAACAGTGTTGATTATTTTATTAGATGGCAATCCTTTTAGAGAGAATGTTGAGGCCATTCTTATCAGTGATTTTTTCTAACCAATTTATTTTTTTTCTTATGATTTCTTTTCTAAATACTTTAAATAGTTTTATCTTTCTGTTTTCTTAAACACAGATGTATCAATTTTATACACTCTAAATTTACTATCTTAAATATTCATTAAATTTACCAATAACTGCAAAATCAGCTCCAATAGGTGCAAACATTGTAAATCTTGGAGACTCAAACTCATCTGAGATTTAGAATATTTTACTGCAACACATTTTCCATAAATCGTATATGTATATAGCAGTACCCTCTCCAAAACACATTATATATCTACTATTTCTATCTCCAACAGGATGAATCTATGTGATTTATCGCGTATAAGGAAACTGATCATGATCTGACATGAGTATTTATTTGCCATCTAACATGCTAAGAATTCTTATTCTTTTATCTTAATGGATTGCTATTGCACAATTCATATTCCCATCTTGAAACTCTGCAAATGGTCTCTTCATTACTTATAAGGCTGTTACTCCTCCAACTCTATAAATTAGATGTGGGGTTGATTTTATAAGTGGTCTCAAATTTAAATTAATGATTTCCCATATTATAATATCTCCATTTATTGAACCTGTGACCAACCTTTTCTTTTCAAAATCATCAGCCCATGCAGTTATGAAATGATTTTGAAAATCAAATTAGCCAAAATAAATTGGCAAGAATAAGTCTGGCATTTATAAAAATAAATAATGGTTTTCATTGTTATTATTACTTAGACTATTATTTTTACTAGGCTGAAAATTGTTTACTCTATCTCTGTTTAATATTTTCAAATAAGCGAGCATTTTTTATTTTTTCTAACTTCTCTTATCCAACTTAATCATACCTGGTTAGTTGTGTAGATGTGTCTTTTAATTATAACTAAGTATTAATCCATATATTACATCAAAGTTGATCTTTTGTAACTTAGATGAGGAGAATTCAAATAATTGAGATTTTTCAGCAAAATTATTGCTCAAGAAACTCTGAACTTTCAATAATTTTCCTAGATCAAGCTTCATGGATAGATTTTAGGGTTATATTTTACAGTGATCTTTGTATTTCCAACCGCTTGTTCCAAGATATTACTCAAAACTAGGCATATCTAATTTTACGTTTACAGAATCTAATATTTTATCACTAAATACCTGCACACAACAATGGACCAGTGACAGGTTAGTTAGTATCAGAATCTGTACGAATTACATATTCCACTTCAACTGTTGTGAATGCTGCATCAAAATTATTGAGATATAATTCTTAAAGTTCCATTTTGTTATCCCATGTTTTTTAGTATTTATCTTCATAATCAATTAAGAGTTTATTTTCATTAATTGTTTCAATTTTAGTTTCTTGAATATCTGGTATTTGATGTTTGATTTTTTTTTTAGTTAAACTTAAGTTTGCTTAATGAAATTTTATTTAAATTTAATTGATACCTTAAGAGGATTCTGGAATGATTAATTGAGAATTCTTCACTTAAATTGTGTAATTAAAGGATTCTATATTTTATTCAAGATTTTCTTGCAATTTAATTTGCAACTACAAATCAAAATCATTTTAATATCTTTCTGCTAATTCGTCCCTATTTTTTTATAAAATTTGGGCAATTTTAGATTTAAAAGCATCTAACTCATTTAAGTATTTAGAGATAATATAAAATTTAAAGTTTTCGACGTGAATAATCTTATTTTCTAACTTAAATATCATTTCAAAAACTCCATTTTATTCAATCAAATTTGGATACATTATTTATTCTTCAGATATTTTTTGGGGATTAAACTCAATCCTTGTTATTACTAATTCGAGTTCTTGATTTAATTTCTTCTTCATCATAATCTGATGTAATTAAAATAAAAAGAAAACTTTTTCTTATTCTTATAAAGCTATTTATAGTTCCTAAATGTCTAATTCTAAAATGAAATAGAGTTCTTTAGTTTACTCAATTTTATCTTTAACAAATATATTAATAGGAGGCTCAGATCCTAGTTGAACATGTAGCTCTTGAAGGAAAATATATTTTAAGAGGTGCTATCTTAATGAAACTGATTCTTCTATGTTAATTAAGTAAAAACTATTCATTGCAATTAATAAATCTTACACCCTTTATTATGAGAGTTGTATCTTCCCTTATTGAATTGTAAGTTAAATTTTAGGATTCATGTTTTAAAACTCTAATTGGATTTATATAGCAACTGGTTTATCTGTTTTTTTTGAGAATTGACTTTGTAAATTCTTGTCTCTCCATGGCATTGTTAACAAGTTTTCACGAACTCGAGAGGAATTATTAATTATGCTAATCTAAATATCTTCAACTTGAAATTAGAGTCTATCATATTATTTTTTGACTGAAATCAATTTCACATCAATCATAGAAACCTAATTGAAATTGAATTGAATTGCTATAATTTTCATTATGGAATAGTCATCCTCACCTAATAAATTAGATGGTTCCAATAATATTGATCGTTATTTATACATTTCATGATTTGTTAAACTTTATGAAGTGCGATTATGTACAGTGGATTGCTTTATATTGATTTACATTTGATTCATTAAATCTATGTTTAAGGCAATTTTCAAAGAATGTAATTTAAAAAAGGATTCATTTGATTTCAGATAAATATTAGATATGTTTGCGGATATAATTATTTCATCCAAATACTTAATTGGACTATCCATTAATTTATTTGATGACTATGCATCTTCTTCGGAGAGATCAAAATTTACTTTTGCATGAACTGTCTCTAATATTTATTTTATTTTCTTAATATTTTTTATAGTAGTTAGAATATTGCAAGCTGCATATTAATTCTAAAAGACTGCTTCTATCTTTTACAGAGAAAAATAGACCTTTTTCTTCTGACTCTTATCATAGCCAACATCAATTTCCTTATTAGAAAACAGACCTACTCTCAATGGTCGATTATAATAGAAAAGTAAGTATAAGGGATTCTCCAGAGGTTCTTATTCATTCTCCTTAAGATTAAAATCCTGCCTGAACATTTCTTTTTCATTGCTTCTGCAATAAAATATAAATTTGTCATCTAATTTTGACCATAATTAAGTTTAATCTTAAACAAGCAATGCTGGTTGAACCATAATATAATTGGATTCTTTATTGTATTTTTCTGGGAATTGATTTTAATTTATTTAGTTTGAATCTCTCTTTGAAGAGGGTTAAGATTTCTAAAATGACAAATCCTTGTTGCTATTGGAATTTTTATCAAGTTTTTCAAATTAACTTACTGAACCAAACTCACTTTCTTAATCCAATTTATAGGAACTTTTGATTACTATACCCTAATCTTTAGTTCTTGTTGATGAGCAATGTATCATAATATTATCCTTAAAGAATCCTTTATCTCTTGTGATTACAAAAACAGGAAATATAATTTTAGATTTATATTATCCATGATTAGAAGCCTTTTAAGTGCTTAAAAATGAAATCTTTATTCCATTCGATTTTTATTTTTTAATATAATGAACTTATTATTCTTAACTATGATCTATATGAACTCTTTTATTTTGATGAGTTATTTATTGACATTCATAATGTAAAATGTGAAACCAACTTGGAAGTAAAAAAGATTCCTTTGTAAGATCCTGAATGACTCCAAACATTACATTAATCAATTGAATAGTTTTTCTAAATTTTAATATACAATGTTTGCAATCAGAACTCTATTTTTTATGATCATTTAATAGTGTATCAAGCTCAGCCTTTAGTAGACTATCCTAACTAATCTTATGTTTGTATTAGCCAGGATTTTATTCTTTTTGCATATTCTTTTAATAAATCATCATGGTTTCTATGAAACAAACAAAGGAATCATTGATTTTCAAATTAAAGAAAGGAATCTAAATATATATTTTGCAGTCAGTCAGAAGGGCATGATTTTCAATTGTTGCATTAAGTTTGAGTATGACTATTTATGTTTCTAAAATTGTTTATTTTATTCCTTTTATATGATATTTTGGATCATAAATTTTTTTCTCTTATTATTTTTATTGATTTTATTGGCTTTGGGATTATAATTATGATTTCAATGCTTATCTTGGATCTATAGTCTAGGATGCTTTTTTAAATAATGTATCTTGTTACCCTTAATTGGTATGTTGTTTGCTCAATAATTTTTAGTTATTTGGTTATTTGTCCGTGGGTTCCTTTTCGGAATTCATTCTAAGTTCATCATTTCTATAATTATAGTCTGGTGAGAAGTATTTATGAGCAATTTTGAATTATTCAATTACCAACTTTTAGGCAATGAAATATTTAAAATGCTATTGATATAAAGTTGTTTTTCTAAATTCTGGTATTCCTGTAAAAAGATCATCAAATTTGACTTGTTGGTAGGAAAGATTTTTCAATTAAAACTTAAGTTCTGTTTTCATTAAATTTGATATTTAATCTGATACTATTCTTATTTTTAATTTGTTAAGCACTTTGATGTCAAATTTAATTTTAGGTTATTTAGTATGCTCTTAACTCAAAGGTTTTGATTTTAAAATGCATTCCAATAATTTATGATCTTATGTTACATATAACGACCCTTAATCTAAAGATGATTTATCAAATGTTTAAGCAAAATTTAATAAAGAATTAAGGCTTTTTGTGGATAACAGCAAAATAAGATTTTTGAATTCAACAGTTATCTGTGAATTGCTTTGCTCTTCTAAATTTTATTAAGAATTGATTCTTTTCTTTTTGTCGCTATTAGGTTAAATGGAATATTCAGAGGATACTCCTTCTAAATACATTTAAATTGTCAAATTGTGTGATTTAGCATCAGAGGGATAAGTTAATTTATCCTTTAAGTGGATTAAACAGTTTGAAAGAAATTTATCACCAAAATCCTCAATGAAAGGAGCAAATAAAGATCTTCTTATTACATCAATTAATTTATTATGAACTTCTTGAAGAAATCTATGTTTATTTGAACAACCCTACCATGTATACTCATTCTAACCTGATTTATTATCTTAGTTCACTGCCTTTTTTAATAAATTCCATTTTTTATCTGTTTTGGGGGGTCGTATAACATGTAATAACATTGATTCTTCATTTTCATCTTTTTCCTCTTTATCAACTTCTTAGAAATATTTATCAAACTATTTAAATTGTTCATTAGTGAAATCTTAAAATGCATGTTTGTTACTCTCATAATCAACAAGAAAACATTTTACATTTGACATTTCATTCATCACTAAAAATTCACATAATCGTGTGAAGCATTGCTCACTGTTGGAAAAATATTGTTAAGATTCCTTACTCACTGATATTTCAAATATTTCATTGATAAATTCTGTTAATTTATTTTTTGTTAGCTAATCTTATTTTGGTGGTTTTTAGTTATTAGGATCTTTAAAATTATTTTTTCTGTGAAAAAGTGGTGACTATTGTTAATTATCCTCATTTTTTTCTTCCATGATTTTTGGAATCATTCCTGGAGCCAGTGCCTTAATCTCTCCAACATATATTACTTCATCTTTCTGAGTTCTCATTCTTCCATTTTAAAATATCTATATTGGGATTCTGATCCCTATCATGCTTATTACTAAAACAAGTTTATTAAAGGTTTTTTATTAATCTAAAATTTTGTTTTAAGTATTATTATTCTTTAAATCTTAACTTGATTCCATTGAAAATTGTGATTCATCTCTATTCAGATCTTCAATATCCTCATAAAAACTATCTATTTCTTTAGCAGTATGAAATGACCCTTCTTCATTTTACTTTTATGTTTATCTCACAACTTCTGTGATTGAGTTACTTTAACTATAAGAAGAATTTTTCTAGTTATCTATTTTTGGTTTTTTTATCAATACTTTGCATTTATTACACGCACAAAATTGAAAGATCTTAGTATTCTTAGGACTGTAATTAAATAGGTTAGTTAATCTATTCTCAAGGATGATGAAAAAAATAGAATGAATGCTAACAACTATTTGAGTTTTTATTTAATTAGGATCATTATTCTATCCCTTTAAATAACTTGATAACACTTAAGTTTTATCTCTTTCTAAAATTTCATACAAATTTATTTTTTCATCATCTTCCAATTCAATTGGAATATCATCATCTCTTTTCTTATGGTCTTTGAATGAATTCTGGTTGTTGATTGTATTGGTCCAAATTTCTAATACTGGTTTAACACTATGTTAATTTTATCCATCCTTTGATGAATGATAATATCGTTTAGCTTCCATTCTAATTTCACAGAATGCCCATTCTCGATACTTTAGTAAGTCCTTTAGAGAAAGTTATTCCTCACATTTTTTGAATTTAGTTTCATCCTAAATTGTCCAACTTGTTAACCAAGGGACTAAAATAATTGTTTGTTTCCTTTTATAGAGTTCGATATATCTTTTCATAAGCACTAATCTTCGTGATGAATAACCTAAATCTAATTTATGGTTCTTTTGATTCTGCATCACTGCATTAATTAAATATTTCCACCATTCTCCATAATTGTTTTTGACTTCACACTTTGGTCGAAAATGGAAGTTATCTTGCACTATTTCTAGATTTTTTAAAACTTCATTTAATTTAACTAAATAGTTCTTAGTTTCTTTGTTTAATTAAAATATGACTGGTGAATCGATGGTGACACTGAGAGTTTATAATGGTTTTTCTAGTTGCTCCTGATTTTTATTCATGGTTAATCGAGCCAAAATATCTATTTAATTTAAAATGGACATTTCATCCTTCTTTTTACCATTCTTGCCTAAAGAAACAATTAGTTCTTTAATTTCTATCTATTTGAAGATACTATTTAAATCACTATTGAATTTTTATTGAAACTTGCTATCTGTGGCCTTAATATCTACTCCTGCCTTTATTTTCAAATATGTGTGCATTCCTAAAATAGAGTTGTTATAAAATCTCAAATTAAATTACTTGATGTGAACTGACATGTTATTGTAGATTCCATCAACAATTTTCTGAATCCAATTCGGGGGAGAGAGTTACTCAAAATATTTAGCCATCTATTCCTCCCATATTTTTAATTTGTGTTTCTTTAGATTCTCAATCCCTTAATGCTATTACTGGTCTTTGCCAGACACAAATATATTTGCTTCCTGAATAGTGCATACCTACAAATCAATATCATCAATCACCATACTAGGTTATGAGGTTTTGTAAGTAAGGGGCATCTAAAAATAGTTCATTGCTTTACATTAATAGTAATGGAACTTATCTTACCATCTATGATGTACATGGGAAAGGAGAAATTCAGCAGAGCTTATTTTTTGATTTGAAGATTTTTTAAGACTATATTGGTGGAGAAGCCTAAAGAAAACTTTTATTATGTTTATGAATACCTTTGCCATGTTATTTTGAGAAAAATCCTACAGATACTCAAGGAGGTATGATTAGAGTCTTTTTACAAAATATTCTTCAATTTCTTTTGCCATTATTATAAATAAATTAAGTAAATCATGATTATGTTTTTAATTGAGATCCTCTTGTGCTCTTCCTAAGTATTTTAACTTAAGGTTCTGATTCTTTTTTGAGTTTCATGTTCTTTATAAACCTTTTAGCCATCAACACTGTCCAGAGTTTGTTGTCATCTTAACTTTTAACTATTGTAGATTCATTGGCATGAGGTTTGCGTTTGATAACCTCATAGTGTCGTTCTTTTTATTTATTGAAATCCATTTATTTTCTCCTCATTTCTTCTACTTCATTTTATAGTCTCATAAATGTTTTTATGTCTTTACAATCCATATCAACACAAATTTCCTTATCCACTTTATACTCATTCAGGATGTCTTCATTATTGACGAAGTCTTAATTTTATTTTAATCCACGAAGTAATTAAATGTCTTTCTTAATTATCATAGGTCGAAATGCTTTTAACTTCTTTGTCTTCTATGTAAAACCAGAATTCTTATTAGCAAGTTGCAAAGTATTCTATGATTGAAGAGTTTTATTATAAGTAGATGTCAGTGTTTTGAGATTTTGACTTGCAATCATGTTTTCTTCTTCATAATAATTTATTGGAGACATATGTTTTTCTATCTAAAACGTTACGGGAGCCTCTGAATCAAAGCTGTCTGAGCTGCTTGAGTTGGAGACCTATAGAATAAATTCTTTTTCTTTCTTTTTCTTGTGTTCCAGTAATTAAAATTCATCATTTGAACTTGAACTCTCATCTTCGTGGATTTCAGTTTGAACTTCATTCTTAGAACTGACTTTTTTCTTGCCATTTTGATATTCACGTTTACACTTTTCTTGAATCGATCTTCTTGATTGAGATCGTATTCTTGTCTTATGGGATGGATCCTTGGTGATTCTCATTTCATTGCTGATAACACTCTAAAACTTAAAAGCACCGACTCCCAATTCCATTTTTATTAATGCATAAATTTGTTACTCCGGATACATTTGTTCATAGAGTGTAGTCTGATTAGTTTTTTAAGAAAAAACAATCTCCTGAGTCAAAGAACTAAAAACTCAAAAAAACAGAATAAGACTTTGAGTTATACTAAAATCTCAAGGATTATAGAAATAGTAATCAATTGCTTAAGAATAAGGAGAAACAAGTAAAATTAATAAACCCATTAAGTAAACACATTGATATGATGGAAAGTAAGAAATAGTAGTAAGAAAAGAAAATGAGAGAAGCCTAATTTTAATTGAAGAAGAAGAGCATGTTACATGAAAATCAATAAAAATTGTAATCAGATTTGAGAAATCTTGACAAAATTAGTGTTAGTGCTTTTAAAGATTTCAAAGAACAAGTCAATCTTTACAATAAATACTATAGTAGTACAATTGGTTAAGAACCATAAATTACAGAAATCTAACATGAAGATCTCAATATACCATACTAATATATTGAAAAGGATGATAAATACACTTACAGAAATATTCTCAATTACTCGATTCCAGAAATCAATTACTCTAATGAGTAAGCGAAATCCTGTGCAGAGTATAATTTCCTTAAATTAGAACAATCTTATCTTTGAAATTCTCTGATGAAGAACTAGAAAATAAATTACTAAATAGATTGAGAAATCAAGTGAAAGTAAGAAAATTAGATTAAGAGGAAGAAGAATACTTTTAAGTCATAAAGAATAATGACTTAACTACTCTAAAATTAATGCTTTCATCTAATGATCAATTAGTTCATGCACGTGATCCAGTACAATATTACCTAACTTAGATTGGATAAACAGGGTTGCATTTTGCTGCAAAACGAAATTACTATGACATTTGTTAGGAGTTAATAAACAATGGAATAGACATATTTGTAACAGATTATGT
Organism: Paramecium caudatum; assembly: GCA_000715435.1. NCBI lineage: Eukaryota > Ciliophora > Oligohymenophorea > Peniculida > Parameciidae > Paramecium > Paramecium caudatum. The sequence continues at coordinate 309,156 of JMSD01000017.1, forward strand.
TAATATAATTCTTATATATAGGCTAGTCGAACTGCAAGAATGCTGGCTGATAAATATAGTTATTTTAAAGTTGCCAAACTGATTCAAATGGAAGAGGATGCATAAACAAAGAAAAGACATTAACAATGAAATATATTTAAAAAACCAGTATCGCTTATTTATAAAAGAAATTCTTGGAATCATATGTTAAATAATATAAATAATGGACATAGATGTAGACAAGGTATGTAAAAAAAATTAAATTTAGATAATCGAAAAGCTCCTAGAAAGTAAGGGAGTGAAATCAGGAAAGGCAGTGAATTTAACGGAGAGTGAGATTCGTTCATTGTGTATAAAAAGCAGAGAAATATTTTTAAGTCAACCAATGTTATTAGAATTAGAAGCACCAATTAAAATTTGTGGTATTTTATCCTCTTATCTAGGGGATATACATGGATAATATACAGATTTACTAAGACTATTTGAATATGGAGGTTTTCCTCCTGAAGCAAATTACTTATTTTTAGGTGATTATGTTGACAGAGGAAGACAGTCACTTGAAACCATTTGCTTATTGTTGGCATATAAAGTTAAGTATCCTGAAAATTTCTTTTTACTACGTGGTAATCATGAGTGTTCATAAATAAATCGAATTTATGGATTCTATGATGAATGCAAGAGGAGGTACAATATTAAGTTGTGGAAAACATTCACTGATTGTTTTAATTGTTTACCTGTTTGTGCTGTGATAGATGAGAAAATCATATGCATGCACGGTGGATTATCACCTGAATTAACAAATTTAGAATAAATACACAGAATTATGAGACCAATTGAAGTACCAGATACAGGATTATTATGTGATTTATTATGGTCAGATCCAGAAAAAGATATATCTGGATGGCAAGGTATTATATATCTATATTTAGATAATGAAAGAGGAGTTTCATATATATTTGGTACAGATGTAATAGCCAGTTTTTTGAAAAAGAATGACATGGATTTAGTTTGTAGAGCCCATTAAGTTGTAGAAGAAGGATATGAATTTTTTGCAAAAAGACAATTAGTAACCCTCTTTTCTGCTCCAAATTATTGTGGAGAATTCGATAATTCAGGTTTTGAAATAATACTATATGTAAAGGAGCCCTAATGAGTGTAGATGAAACGTTAATGTGCTCCTTTTAGATACTGAAATCTTAAGAAAAGAAAAATGTTCCATAATAAAGACCTAGAACCCCTAAATACGTAAACTGATTATTTAAGATTTTTAACCACATAAAATATATTTCATTTCATGAGCACCATTTCCTAGGATATCATTTTTATTATTTACTTCTGCAAGACTAGGATGAATAGGTACAGTATTATCTAAATCTGCTTTGGTACATTTCATTTTCATTGCAACTGCAAAGCCTTAAGTTACTTCTGCAGCCTCTGGACCTGCATAATGAAATCCAATAACTCTATCAGATTCTTTATGAACAATTAATTTTCCTCCACAATATTTTGCATCATCTCTTTTTCTAAATCCCCATGATAATGGTTTAAAATGACTTCTATATATTTTTAGAGCATCTGCACCAAATTTATTTATTGCTCTCTCTTCAGATAATCCTATACAACCATATTCAATAGGAGTATAAATAGTTGTAGCAACATCTGCATAATCCATTATTTCATTTGATCCTCCATATAATCTTTTTGCCAATTTTCTACCAGCCATAACTGCAATTGGAGTATATTCTAATCTATTTAAACAGCAATCTCCTATAGCATAAATATTATCAATTGTAGTTCTATCATATTCATCTGCTATAATCTTACCATTTCTTTAATCTACTTTTACACCCAATGGATCTAAGTTTAATGATTTAGTTGATGCTTATCTACCAATACCATATAAAACAGTATCAAATACATCTTCCTCTAATACACCATCTCTAACCCATTTTACTAATCTTCTCTTTCCATTATCAATTGCTTCGATTGATTATAATAATGCTCTTTTAACAAATTTTATGCCATTATCAGTCATGTATCCTTCAACTTTTCCTGCCATTTCTTAATCAAAATTTCTCATTACTCTTGATCTAACCAATACTGTTGTATCATATCCAAAACCATGAATAAATCCTGCGCATTCTAACCCTACATATGAAGCACCAATAACTAAAGTTTTTCCAGGAGGGGTAGTCTATTGAAATACATCTTCAGATGTAATTACTAATTTTGGATCTTCATAAAGCATAGGTCTTGAACCTACACATACAATAATATTCTTGGCTGTTACAACTTCTTTTTCTCCTTACAATCCTGTTAACTATACCTATACATAAAAAATACCTCAATTGTGTTTCTATTGATAAATTTTGCAAATCTATTATAGTAATCAATCCCATGATCTTTTAGTGAAGTTTCCTATCTTACATTCAATTCTTTAATATGCTTTTATACTGTTTCAATCAATTATGACCAATTATGTTTTCCTCTATCATCAATACCCTTAAATCCTGCTGCAATTTGATCTCTTCTTATTTCACCCATTCTTGCTGAGAAAGGCATCAATTTAGTTGGTACACAACCAACATTCACACATGTACCTCCTGTACCCCATGTTGTAGCATGTGGACTTGGTGTTGCAAAGTCAGCCATTCCTACCTTTTTCCCCAATAATGCAGATGCTTTACTCGAGGCTAGTCCTCCTGCGCCTCCTCCAATCACGAACAAGTCATATTAAAACTTTAACATAAATATTAGTATCAATTGTTTAGCATTTGTTATATCCTATATTAACATTTCTGTCTCCTCTTTTGGTATATGAATTGCTTCATTTTTAAAAAGACTAATTCATAGCCTATTTTATTAATCATCTTGTTTATGTATTAGTAATTGTAATGGACATACTAAAGCAGTCGATCACGTTTAGACATCAATGAAATGACTATGACAAAAGTGAGTCCCACTACCAAAATAAAGGGTTTAACCCTTATGAAATATGAGCAAAGATAAAATATGAACAAACTCATGACAAACAGCATGAAACTAATCCTCTAAATTTTCTGATATTTTTATTGCGTCAATAGCTTTAGTAATTAGAGTATTTATGCTCTTAAATGCTTGTGCAATCTTCTATTTTAAATTAGAAACCTTTAATGCTCTCCATTCAAACTTAATTATAATTCAATTTTAATTAAATGATCCACCTCAAGTCCAACATCCATTTTAATTATAATATATATACAAAAATAGTAGAGCTTAATCTGAAAAATACAATTAAATGAGATTCAGTGTATTATTATTAATAAATTATGGAGTTTGATATATCTTAACATATTCAAAGTCTTTAGAACATCCAATTCAAAGCCCATGATGTAAAATGTATAATTATCATAGGAGTACGATTAAATTATGGATACCTATTACTATGCTTTTTTGTATGCTAGATCTTCTGATATCTCAAAGACAAAGGAAGAAGCTCTTTAACAGATTAATACTCAAAATAAACTGATAAGTGAAGGGGCTAGTACATTAGGAAAAAAAATTATAGAATATGATAAGGACATTAACAAATAGGATATAAAACTACTCAAATAAAAAGAATTACCAAACCAATAAGGGAATTAAAAAGAACCCCAATAAGAAGAGAAAATAATTCAAAATTTTGAAGAAAAAGGTCCAGAAAGTTTAATCATATCTGAAGGAGTCCCCTCATAAAGAAATAATCAAAAAAAGCAGGAATCTATTGAATATTAGTTTGAATAGCCTTAAAATACTGACTTTTAACAAAAGTAGGCACACTAATAAGTTAAGGTAATCCAGGCAACTTCACAGAACAATCCTCAATTTTCAAAAAAATACCAACAATATTAATAGAAAATCTCATAATCAAATCCTAATTAATTTTAACAAAAACAAGAAATTAAATATATTGAGCACAATAAGTTTGAACAAACATAAGTAGAATAGCAGAATGATCCTTAGTTAAAGCAGGAGCAGTCAAATAACGAAAAACCATAAAGGCCTAATTAACCAAATAATCCTTATTATTTCTAAAAGGAAGAGTAATAATTCCTCCAGGACTAACGAATCTAATAAAAATAATAAAATAATCCTCAAAAGCAGGAACAATAATAATATTTTGAATAACCCTAGTTTCAAAAAGCATAGTTGAAATAAACAAATAATCTTTAATTTTCACAAAAGCAGGAACAAAAAGAATAATTTATTGAACAACAATCTTAGCAAGACTATTAAGAATTACAGAATAATCCTTAATCTATACAAAAACAAGAGCAATAATAATTTTCACACCCATAGAGTTAATAAACCAAGTAAAAATAACCAAAGTATTTCCTGGAACACTAATAATTTCAAGCCTAAAAGTTAGCTTAGCAATATAATTAATAAGAATCTGATTTTCAACCATAGCCAAAAGTTTAATAACGATATCCAATAGGTCAATAGCAATAACCAATAGTTTACTAACAACAACCAAAAGTGTAATAACAATAACCAATAGTTCAACAACAATAACCGATAGCTGAATAACAATAACCAATAGTGTAATAGCGATAACCAATAAACAATTAACAATAACCGATAGCTTAAGAACAATAACAAATGTTTGTAGGAAATTAAAATTAAAGTTTACTTCAATATGCTTAAGATTAGAGGTTGAAATAATGTAAATAATGTTCTGTATGGATTGAATTGGATTTTGGATGTAACCATGTCAGATGCAGATGTGGACATGAATTTTGTTTTAATTGTGGAAAGGATTGGGTTGGCCAGGAATGTAGATGCTTAGGGATAGAAGAAATGATTCCTGAAGTAATATAATGAATAATTTTAGCCTGTTGTTGTTGTTGAATAGAATCCAAAACAGAAAAAAAAATTAAGAGAAAAAATCCATCGTGAAATAGATAGAGGGGTTAAGAAAGTTTTTAAATTTCTAAATGGAAAATGAATAAATATATTATAATCTGTTATAATCTGATTAGGTATGACGCACGAATTAAACATAATATAAATCAAAAGTAAAAAAATTCTATTTATTTATTAAATGTAAGAAGTTCATCCAGAAATTTAAAATCCCCAGCCACCGATATCTTATTTACAAAGAATTGTAAATAAGGTGAGAATAGTTGTAGGAAATGTCAAAAAAAATATTTAGAGATCGAAGGAATCTTTAATTAAAGGTGTTCATTCTTCGGAGGAAGTGTCAAATTTGACATCAATTAATTATACATAACAATAGTATATTGGTGTGTGTTCTTGAGCACTATTCCATCATATGTACCAATAAAATTAGTATATTAGAATATCTCGAACAATCCAACAGTTTTGAATGACTATAAAAAAACATCTATTGCCAAGATTCTTCCCTTGCTAACTTTCTTATATACAATTTGTTGTTAAATGTAATCATTTAATGTAATTTAGATGTTAATAGAATAGAAATTTGTACATTTGGCTAATTTTATTCATCTTTCTTTTCCTCACACCACTACTGGTTCTTGTTGATTTTCATTTAGATCTCTTTAATACATACGAAGAGCCAAGTTATGACTATGTTGGAATAGCATTTTGTGTGCTTACGATTTTAATATTTATGCACTCATTGATTAATAGTTTTATACTAACAAAAATGGCTTAAATGACTACTGCATTAATAGCTACACTAGCGACTTGCAGTTTCTGTGTGTTAATTTCTTATGGGATAATTTTTTAAATAATTTGTTTTGTACTTTTGTTAGATTCACCAAATGAATTTGAGATAATAAATTCTATAAAGGATATCATTGCAACCCCAATCTTTTTAATATTATTTTTGTTGTCCATTGTTATTTTGAAGAATATGTTTAAAACATAAAGAAGGTATAATTATATTGGGAACATAACACCTTCAGATATTCGTGCTGAATATAAAAACTATTAGTGGAGTTAGTCAATTTAAATTGTTTTTTAAAGATTGAAAATTCGATAAATAGCTTTAGTTTTTATCATTATTGCTTATACAACACTAGAATTGTATTGCTATGGTGGACTAATTCATGAAATGTCACAAAATTATGTAAATTACAATATGATAATAACCTTTTCATTTCTTATAATTGCCATACCCATTTATTTGATGTTAATTGATTTTATTGGTTTTGGAGATTATAAAACCAGTGCCCTTAACTTTTGGATTCCCATTTTATTTGGAGGAATTTCCACTTTTATAACTGTTAAAATATGGAATATCACAGAAGGGAACGATTACATTTCATCCATTTCTCGTCTGATTGGTATATGCCCATTACTTGTTAGCATAAGTTAATTGACCGTTGGATACTTTTAATCAAATAGATAAGCCTAAAAAATGTTCATTATGGCAATCTTTTGTTATTTCTTTGCCTTTCCTTTAGGTTTACTTTTGACGCTCTCTGATGCATTCGATGATTATAGTATTGCAATTAGTGCCTATACATTGATGTCAATTGGCTTAGTTCCTTTTGCATTAGTTGTCTTTTATTATTTGATTGTAATTGGAATTTATTTATATAAATTACCGAAGCTAGCCAAAAATCTAAATTTCAAGCCCTATAGATACTTAGACCTAACAAATTATGCCTTTTGGCTAAATTCTGTAGGGTATATAATTAGTTTTCATCTTATTTGTTACTACGTCTGGAATGAACCTGAAACAGCAACAGGCACGAAAAAGGGAACTGTAAAA
>JMSD01000017.1:322193-354937 GCA_000715435.1 Paramecium caudatum
GCCTATTAATAGTGCTGAATCGTCTTAAATACAATAAAACTAAGAATGAATTATGTATTAGAAATATATAATTTATAAAAGGAGAAGCAAATTAATAAATTTCATTTTTAAAAATAATATAAAATATAACTAAAGTAAATTCAAAAAATTTAGCAATTTTATCTGCTACAACAATGATTATCAACTGCAGTTTCATCTTCTAAAATTACTTGTAATTATTATTAAGAGACTTTTTAATTTAAACTCAAACTTTATGTTCTTTCTTTTTGCTATATTTCTTTAAGAAAAAGGGCCTAAGTATTTTCTTGTATTTCTTCCTTTTATTTTCCTTAAGCTGAATCTCCATGGTTATTACCTAAATCAATTTCTTCTTGTATTAATTAATTTCCATTCTCTTCCCTAACAATAATCTTCAAATGACTGCTTGATGAAATAGATTCAACAGATTTTCTCATACTTGCAGTTCGAGTATTAGTATGAGAATGTGACATTCTACCTAAGGAAGAGAATTTCTTGAGATTCCTCCCTCTAAAGTCTTACAACTTTTTTAGCCCTTATTAATAATCCTCATAGCAATCTAATGTTACATGCTTTAAGAACTCACTTATTTTAGGTACTGATGGAGGCCTGAATATTTACATAAAATACCAATAAGTTGTAACATTTGAACATTCCCCTCCAAATTTTTCTTCTAATTGTTCAGTTGGTATATATTATTATAAGTCATTAAGGTTAGTAAGTATTTTAATTTTAGAATGTATCTGTACCTTATTCGGAATGAGATTAAGAACTTATTATAATTTTAATTAAGAATTGACAATGAGTATGTTATTTAAGTTCCCACAAAAATTAATCATTAATTGCTAAATATTTTCGTAATTAAGCTATATAGATTATTAATTTACATCAATTTCATACAGATTGATTTCTTGGTTTTGTGAATCAAATATTATAGTCCAATTTTCAACATAATAAGGTACAAGAACTTATCGTTTTACTGTTTCCAGGAGATACTATAGGGCTGCAAAATTATCATTATCTAAATTTCGAATAATTAGAACTGGCCTGGATTATTTATCGATTCCAAAAATGTAAAAGTCACCCTTTTCCAAATATCTTAGATCTAAGGGTACAGTTGCATATTAATTGAGCCAATTTAGATGAATTTATAGATTCTCTAAATAGAGTTTTAACTTACTTATAAAGCTTAGGGAATTTAAAAATCAGCAGAGATTAATAATTTGAGATAGTCACTAGTTTTCCATTGATTGGGTAGTGTTTAGGTGATTTTACTCTTGAATTCTTCTATTAATTTTAATTCATATTCTTCATAATCCACTTTTTCATAAATGTTTCTTACAATCATGCCATCAGTTCCAGATTTTATATAATACTCTAGATTTATTGTATGAATACTTGAATGCTTATTGAGGAACTGTTGACTCTTGGGTCTCAAAAAAGTTATGTCCAGATACATATATAATTAATATTAATATTTTTTTTACTGTTAAATATGGATCTGTCGGAATACAATTTAGTAAATTCAAATACTAAACTAGGTTGATGAGAGTGAAGACTATATTGTTCTGTAACATAATGCAGATGGCACATTATTTGTTTATAAAGAGTTTGATTTGCCTAAATTCATAGGAAAAAAGCAAATTCTACCGAATTCATAACTAATAGATATTTTGGAAAATAGGAAATCATTGCAGGCAACTAATTTATTACAATTAACGGATTATGCAATTACATCTAAATTATGTTTACTGTATGAACAATACTTAAAAAACTTTGATGAAGAGTTATCTAAAAGAAGAAATACAACACAATATTGGTCTGAAGAAGAACTCTATAATACATTTTAAGCATGTTTGTCGGCAATGAAATCTTTTCATGATGTACATATTATCCTAAATATAGTATGGACTAGCACATGGCTGCATTGGACCTAGTTCTATTATATTTAGTTAGGATTCATAAGTTAAATTAGCAGATCATTTTGCAGTAACATAATAATTTAGAAGAAATTATTAAGCAACACCAGATAACGAAGAATATGGATATTGGTCTCCTGAAATCATAAATGAATATGAGGGATGGAAATAAAAGTATGAAACACCTGAAGCTGATATATGGGCTTTAGGAATTGTATTTTTAGAAGCAATATCTCTAAAATCAGGATATGATTTCTATTTTATAGATGATAACAACAAATTATATATAGACTATCAACTTCTTTAAGATACAGTAGAGGGCTTGAAATAACAATATTCATAAGAATTAATTGGATTAATATAGCAGATGCTTGCTATTGATCCTTTAGAAAGAAACTGGGATAATATTATTGATTAGAATTCAAGAATTTAAGAGCAATAATAAAAAATGCCAATATAAATTCAACCAATTCCAGAGGAGAGTGAAGAAGAAAGTTTAGTTTAAGATAATAATGATAAGCATAGATTATTGAATATGCTCGAAAGCTGTTTATTAAAATCTCGATAATTAATAAAAGAAAATGAGAATAGAAAATCAAAAAGACCAAGTTGTGACAATATTACATGCAGTTAATCAAGTCCTCCTCGAGAAAGAGAGGATATCAATTCAAGTTTATTAATTCTCATGAAAGGTAGACATTCGAAAAAAAACTCTACCGACTCTGCTGGAACTATACTTAAAGAAATTCCATAAAATAAGTAAAAATAAAGACAAATATCAACAAAAGAAAATCTAGAAAGAATAGTATTAGAGAATAAGCAAACATATGATAAAATAGTTCTTGATCCTAATGATTTGAGTAATCTGATGTAAATTTATAAATCCTATAATGGTGAAGGGAAAAGCTAAAAAATGCATGGAAAAGGACATTTATTATTTTAAAATGGTGCTGTATTATAAGGGTAATAATTGACTAATTAATAGTACATTTAAAGATGGTAAAGTGAATGGATATGGAATTCTCGTGATAAATGGTTAAATAATAGTTGGGAATTGGGAAAATAATAAACTCACTTAAGTTATGTGACGTAGGCTTCTTTTTTATATGAATTATTAAATTTTATTTTTGTATAAAAATCTTAACTTCTTAACCACTGACTTTTGTGTCCTTATTTTTATTAATTATTTTTATTTATGCACACTCCTTTAAGAGACTATGGAGAGGCAGTCCCTACAACTCCAGATAGCAGTATGATGGAATAAAGATCATAACAATAGAGTGTGGATTCAAAGTTGAATGTCATACTTATGGCGATAGAAATTGAGCGATTACACAAAATTTTGTTAACTAAAAAGAATTACTTTGAAAAAAAGATTCAAGACTTCATTGATAGAGGTATATATTATAATGATTTAGAACTTCAATATAAGGAATAAATTAATAAGTATTAGTAGTAAATTACTGAATTGAATCAATAAGTTGGAGTAAAGAATACTTTAATTGTACAAATATTATAAGAGAGGTAAACTATTTTAATTAATTTAAGATCATAATAAGATTATAATATCATATTGAATTAATAGTTGGCAGCCATTAACGATCAATTAAAAAACTCATAATTATAGGTATAAGAACTGGAAAAATAAAATGATTTATTAAGGAAGTAATTTGAAGATGCACCTAGCTTAAGGAAAAAATTATATGATATTGAATAATGGTATTAAAAATTGATTGTGGAAAAAAATGAAGAAATTAAAATATTAAAGAATAAGTAACCTAGCAACCCAAATCCTTAATTAATTATATTAAATTAAATATTAGAATCAAAAGAGAAAGAATTACTTGAATGGTAATATAGTTCAGATTAGATGAAACTTTATCATGAAAATTAAAACCTAAAAAATGAGTTAAGGTTTCTGAATGAGAAACTAGATTTAATATTATTCGACAATGAACATTTAAAGAAAAGGTTAACTGATTTTTAGTCATAATTGTCAAATTCATCAACTGTTCCTTACCTAAACCCTAATGGTGAATCTAAATGTACCAATCCTCATCCTGATTATTAAAGTTTACGTACTCCTAGAGGTATGATTCCAACATAAGCAAATGGATCATTATTAAGTTATTAATTACTAAGAAGACCTTAATCGGTTGGATCAAATAGTTCTGTTCATTATGCAGGTTCAGTTAGGCATTTGATTCCATCAATGCATTAATATTCACCTGGAGCAGATGCAAGAACAATTAAAAATAGATCTCTAATTTTTAATGATTTAATAGCTAAAATAACATAAATTTAAGCTCAACCAATAATTGCATAGTAAAACATTGAGGTGCAAATTTAAATGCTCAATACTTTATTAAATCTAAAAAAGCAAGAATTGACAGAATTTTTAACTCCAACAAGACCAACTCACAAAAGAATTATGAAAACTGAAAGAAGTCCTTTAGAGGCGACTCGGTAAAAGATTGTTTATTCACCAACATACCACTAAAGAGTTTAATCACATTTACCATAATATCCAATTAGAGTAATTACTAATCCTGATGTGAGAAGCAACTAATAAAATAAAGTTCGTTCATTTTCTGCTGAAACTCTAAGATATCCAACAGTATTATAATATTATCCATGTAATAAACTTTTTGTGCCAGTACAATATTAGTATTCACCTATCTAAAGAATAACAACATAGTAAAGCCACTCACCAAATACATAATAATACCAATAATTTTAGAAATCTCATTAATAAATATATATTTAATAAAGAGTTTCTCCATAACCCTAATCAATTCGCTAATAATCATAGGACCATATATAAGATCTAAATCCCATCGATTAAAGTAAATATCCTTAATAGCCAATTGATTTTAGAAAAAATGGATATCAAAATTTAATATTAACTCCAGGAAAATCAGGAGTTGCAAAAGGATTGAAAAAAGTTGCTAAATAGCCATAAAACCCAGATGATTTATACAGAACTCCTTAAAATGCAAACATTGCCAAATAAAAATAACAAAGCAAGCCATAATCAGTAAGAAATAATGAGCCTGAATAAGTAGATGTTTAGTTGCAAGACCCAGAAATTTTGTTAAGAGGTGGAAATGCTGATCCAGTTGAATAATTTGACTTATGCAGTGCACCTTAAGAAGGTTAACAGGACCCTGAACCATAACTTTAATAACCCGCCGATGCAGATACTGCAGTAAAGCCAGCAGCTCGTCCATAACAAGATGAGCTGTTGATTTCTAATTTAAAATAATAAGTTTAAGCATTAAGAATTGAGAATGAAGAATTAAGGGAAGCATTAAGAAAAAATGATTTGAATTGGTAAAAATAATTCTAATAAAAATATACAACAGCTTTATAATAATTAGCTCTATTCGAAAATAAACTATAAAATTAGAACAGAGAATATAATAAAAATATTGAAGATTACAAAAATAAAATAAATGATTACCAATCAAAATTAGATTAATAAATGGCAATTATTGAAGCTTATAAATAAGAAATAATGCAGTTAAAAGAATAATAAGGTTTACTTAATCTAAAATGCACTGATTACGAAAAAAACAATTAAAGATTACTTAAATAAATTAGTGATTTAGAGGCAAAACTAAAACAAGAAATACTAAAACAAGCACAATTAGAGTAAGGTTATAAAGATCAAATGAAAATTTAAAATTTAGATTTGCTTAAGTTCAAGAATGAAAACTAATAATTAAAAAATGAGATTTCTTCTCTTAGAGCTGAGTATGAAAAGCAGATTACCTCCCTTAAATCTGAATATGAAAGATAGTTAAATACTTTGAGTACTTCAACATCATTAAAGGTCGTAACTTTGGAGAAGTAATTGTCAAATGAAAAAGAATGGAAATTATAGAATTCATAAAGAATGCTTGAATTAGAGAAGTAAGTTTCTTAATATTAAATTAAATTACAAGGTGATCATACAATGGAATTGTAATAATAAGTGAAAGTATTGCAAAACTAAATACAAGTAATTGGATCTTAAAGAGATGAGGCGGTTAATAGTAAGTTATAGATGCAAGAACAAAATAAAATTTTAACAATTAAAATAAGTGAATTAAATACGTAAATTGAAAAAGCCCAATTAGCATTGCACGATTATTAATTGTAATTCAAATCGTCAGAAAGTTAGAGAAATGAAAAAATTATGTTAGAAAACACTTCATTAAGAAGTTAAATAACAACTTATTAATAGCAAGTTTAAGAACTATAAAGAAATTATGATTTAATTAAGTAAAACGATAAGACAAATGAATTAAATTAAAAAGTACTACAATTGTAAAGTCAGTTAACCATACTAGAATAATAAAAAAATAATTTTATTACTGAAAGATAAAAATCAGAAGAGCAAATAAGATTATTAAATACTCGTATCAATGAATATACAATCATAATATAAAAGAATGAATAAGAACTTAAAGGATCTTCAGGTCAATATAATGAATAAATATAAGGATTTTAAGCATAGATTTTAACATTAAGAAATCAAATCACTTAATATCAAGAATAACAGAGAAGTTATGAATCTTAAAAGAAAAATGATAAAACCGCAGAATTAAATATTACAATCCAATAATTATAAAACTAAATCCAACTGTTATAGAATAATTCTCAGTCAGAGAGATAAAAGTTTGAAGAATAACTAAGATAACTTAACATCCGTATATAAACTGAATAGGAGATGAAAATTTAACTATAAAATTCTTCTAAATTTAAAGAATAAATTTAGAGTTTGTCATCTGAAAATACTTCTCTTAGAAATCAATTAGTTACTTACCAGTAATAGGCAAATGATATGTAAAGAAACTTTGATTAATTAAATGATAAGTCAGGAGAACTAAATATTAGAATTTAGTAATTGCTAAGCCAAGTGTAGCTTTTAGAAAAAGAAAAAAATAATGGTCTTGCAGAGAAACTTAAATTAGAAGAATAAATTAGAATATAAAATTCTAGAATTTCTGAATACACAGTCATTATTTAAAAGAATGAATAGGAATAAAAATTACAATAAAGTTAGTAAATCAAATTATTATAACAGGAGAACTCAAATTTAAAGAATTAATTATCTTCCCTATAGTTGAAAATGCAAGAGTTCTAAATTAATTTCGATATATAAAAATAAAATGATAGAACAATTGAGTTAAGCTAAAGAGTTCAGCAATTATAGAGCCTGTTAGAATAATAAAAGAATAATGCAATTGCTGATAAATAAAGAGCTGATGAATAAATAAGATTATTAAATACTAGAATTACAGAATTCACTGTTATAATTTAAAGAAATGAATAAGAATCAAGAAGTTAATAAAGTTCATAAGTAACAACTTAAACTTTATAATTGAATGAACAAATTAAAACATTACAATAAGAAAATTCAACAATAAGAGCATAAAACATATAATACCAATCATAAATTAGTGAATTACAAAGAAATTATGATTAACTTAGATAAAATGATAAATCTACAGAGTTTAACTCAAGAATTTAATAATTATAGAATTAAGTCAATATTTTAGAATAATAAAAGAATAATGCAATTACTGATAAATAAAGAGCTGATGAACAAATAAGATTATTAAATAGTAGAATTACAGATTTCACTGTTATAATTTAAAGAAATGAATAAGAATCAAGAAGTTAATAAAGTTCATAAGTAACAACTTAAACTTTATAATTGAATGAACAAATTAAAATATTGTAATAAGAAAATTCGACAATAAGAGCATAAAACATATAATACCAATCATAAATTAGTGAATTACAAAGAAATTATGATTAACTTAGATAAAATGATAAATCTACAGAGTTTAACTCAAGAATTTAATAATTATAGAATTAAGTCAATATTTTAGAATAATAAAAGAATAATGCAATTACTGATAAATAAAGAGCTGATGAACAAATAAGATTATTAAATACTAGAATTACAGAATTTTCGAGTATTATTGAAAGTAACAAGAAAGAAATTACTTATCAATTATAAACATCAAGCCCCAATGATTAAGTTAAAATACTACAATAAGATAATACAACCCTTAGATAACTGAATACTTAGTTACAATCATAGATCAATGAATTGCAAAGAAATTATGATTCAATAAGATTGAATGACAGGTCCACTGAATACACCTAGAGGGTCTAATAACTCTAAAGTCAGATTACTCTTTTGGAGTAACAAAAAAATAATATTGTTTCCGACAAATTAAAGGCAGATGAATAAATTAGAGTACTCAATACTCGATTAGCAGAATATACAGTGATTATCTAAAAAAATGAGTTAGAGCAAAAGAAATATTAAACTTCTATTTCCTCTTATAATGATTAACTAAATTAATTAAGATAAGAAAACAATGAACTGAGAAATCAGTTAAATTTATAAAAAGAATGGAGTCAAAAATAGATTTAAAATCTAGAATTAATAAATAGAGAACTTCTTCCTTAATCAAAGGTGTAAGATTAAATTTAACTTATTTAATCTCTGTAATCTCAACTTTTGGAGAAAGATAAATAAATTAGCTTTGAAAAATCAGAAAATCGCAGGGGAGAAGAGAAAATTTAATAATTAACATAGACTAATGCAGGATTGAGTAAATAAGTTAATGAATTGTTATCTAAGTTAGATTAAAATAACAAATTTAACAGTGAATTGAAAACATAAATTAAAGAACAGTAATAGTAAATTAGTAATTTTACAAGTCAATTGGAATAAACAAATGATGAATTAATTTTAAGATCTGCTCCTTCTGATTAAGATGATCTGACATAAAAGAATATGTCATTATGGAACTCTAATTTGGAATTATAATAGAGAATCAGTCAATAGGAGAATTAAATCAAAGAATTATCGAGATAAGCTGTGCTCCATGAAACAGATCTAAGGAATATAAGAGAAAAATTCGAAACACAAATTAGAGAATTGAACAAATAATCAAGAACAGATCCTTCTTAATAATAACTAATTGAGGAAAATGAACTTTATATCATGAGAATCAACCAATATGAAAGTGAATGCTAATAATTAAGGTCATAAGTGGAAAAGTGGAAAAAAGATTATAATTAAGTTTTCAACAATACAGAGCAGAACTAGTAACAAAAATTGTAATAATTATCTGAAAGTTTAAGAAGGAAGGATGACTAAATATATTAACTTTAGTAATAATTGCAAGAGCTCTAATAATTAAAAAAAGTAGAAAGTGAAAAAAATTAACTAAGGTTAGAGAATGACAAACTTAAATAAGAAAATAATGACCTCATGACTCAAATAAAGAATAACATCAATAGATAAATTATTGAAGAAAATTTCACTCTAAAAGATGAAAATAGATAATTGAAAAAAGACCTATAAGAAAGACCAACAATTGAGAAAATAATTTATTAGACTTAAACTTCTCCAAGGAATGATGAAGAAGTTACTAAATATCGTTAACAAAATAATTAACTTTAAATTAGTATTAATAAATTGACATAAGATTATTAATTATTAGAAATGTAAACAGAAATGGAAAAATAAAATTATGAAAAAGAGTTAGATGAGCTCTAGAAGAATTTGAAAAAAATAGCAGAGGAAAATAAATCACTTCAAAAGTAATGTGAAGATTTATCAAGAAAGAATCAATAACATGAAATGGAGCTTAAATTTAAATCTAATGATAGCTCAATGGACTTTTAAAATAAATAATTGAAGTCGTAATTGGAAATCAGTTAAATTCAATTTAAATAGGTTCAATAAGAATTAAGAAATGCACAATCTCAAGTCTTTGAATATAAAGATTAATTGGCTTAATAGATTAATTAATACAATATATTGTAAATGGATTATGCAAAATTAAAAATATCTGAATAAGAAACTTAATAACATAATTAAACCACAATAATTAAAGAGAGTATTATAACTAATCTCTAAGATGGTGATTAGGAATAAAAGATAAAATTATTGTAGAATGAATTGGAAAACTCAAAATAATTAATGCTATAGATGGAAAGTGACTATGAACATAAAATCAAAGTATTGTAGGTTTAAATACAAGGGTTAAATGATAAAAATAGAGATTTGATTTATGATCAAACCTAATAAATTAAGAAACTATAAGACGAGAAGTTACTCATATAACAAGAATCTTAAAAAGTGAAATCATAAACAATCAAATCTGCAGAAGATTACGAATTCACAATAGAACAATTGAATTAATAAATTAAATAAATTAAGGATCAATAAATGAGTTAAGGTTAAAAACTTTTAAATGAGAATCAATAGCTAATGAGACAAGTAAATGCATTGTAAAATCAATTATCATAAATGGATTTCTAATTGCAAAATGCTCCAGCAGATTAGTCATAATAAGTTGAAGAAGCCTTTTAAAAGATTTAATTACAAGAATCAAAAATAGAATCATTAATAAAGATAATTGAATAATAGAAGAATGACTGCAAATAATTAACATAATAATTAAACTAAAAGGACGAAGCATTGTTTAAATTATAAGAATCTAATTCTATTCTTAAAACACAAATAACAGAGATAACAACCAAGCAAACAATTAAAACTGAGTAAACATTCCAAAATACAAGATAAATTTAAGAATTCTAAGATAAAATCAATCTTTTGAATCGATAAATTGAATCTTAAAAAATTGAAATAGATAGACAAAGTGGATTTACTTAGAAGCAAAAGTTAGAATTAGATAATTTAAGAAAGGAATTATCTAAAGCGTAAGAGTAAATTCTCAAGAATAATTAAAATGGTTAAGTGTAATATGATAACAAAAATAATTCTATCCTGAATAAAAGAATTGTTGAGTTAGAATAGGAAATTAAATAAATTAATAAATAGCTTGAAGAGGCAAAAGCAGACAATGGAAGGTTAACAATTACTTTAAATAAAAAACAAAATGAAATCAAATT
The DNA here is from genome assembly GCA_000715435.1 of Paramecium caudatum. Lineage (NCBI taxonomy): Eukaryota > Ciliophora > Oligohymenophorea > Peniculida > Parameciidae > Paramecium > Paramecium caudatum. The sequence continues at coordinate 333,062 of JMSD01000017.1, forward strand.
ACTAAATGAGGAAGTTCAAAAATTAACTAACAAAGTATTAGAGAATTAATAACTTATTCGAAAATTGCAATAAGAACTATTGAATTCAGAAAATGATAAAGCAGTAATATCATAATAATAAAGTTTCATAACTTAATTGTAACATAAAATAACTCTCCTAACTTAATAAAAAAATATTGATGAATAAAATTAATCTAGAATAAGTTAAAATTGGAGTAGTGGTAAAAAAGTGTAACAAGATGATCAAGACAATCAAGAACAAGGAAGCTTAAGAAAGCAGAAGAACAGCAATAGCAGCAGTAAAGCATCTCTCCACTCAATGGATGATTAAAGATAATATGATGATTGCTCCTTATTCTTTAACAATAAAGGTGTTGTTACATATTACACTCCTCATAGAAAAATAAAACAAAGGCATGAGGAATAAAAAGTTAATGAAAGATCAACTTCTTAATCTGAAATAGATTTGAAAAAGTAAGTAACCCTTTGGTAATCAAAATATGAAGAAATGTTAAAGGATAGGTATAGCCCAGCAAAAATGGTAACCCCTAAATAACAGAAGCCAATTTAAGAATCTCCCAGTCTTAATGAAACAATTAATTGGAAGATAAAGTATGATGACTTAGATAAATAACTATAAAGATCAGCTTAAAATGAAAAAATAATTTAATAAATGAGATAATAAAATGAATAGCTTAACTAATAAATTTATTAGTTGTAAAATGAATTAAATATTTCAAAGGCATAAATGGACAAGAATTAAAATAATGCTGGATTTGAATTATAATAGACTAAACTTTAATTTGAAAAGTAAATATAATAATTGAAGAGAGAATCCAGTGTATACTAAACTGAATTAGATTAATTAAGAATAAAATTAAGAAATCTAGTTGAATAGAAAAATTAAAATTAAAAAAGTAACAGTTCACAAAATGATTATGTGTTGTAATTGGAAGCAGAAAACTATGATCTTAAACAGAATACACATGATCTAGAAATTTTAATTACTCAATTAAGGGAAGATAATAAACGATACTCATAATAAATTAATGAATAGCCAATTATCTTATAATCAGCATAATAAGATTATTCTGAATTACAGTCGTATATATCTAGGGCCGAAAAACTTTAAAGTGATAATAATCTTTTAGCTGGTTAAATTTCTTAACTTTAAAAAGAAATAGCTTAATATAAACTCAATGAATAAGAATTAAAGTTGAAGTTGTAGCAAGCAATTACAGATTTATAGAGTCTTTAAAAAGTACTAGATTAATAAAGATATTAACAACAATCATCTGTAAAAATGACTGTTTAAAATGAAGGCAATGACTAATAATTCAGAGCTATTTTAAGTGAATTAGCCCATATTAAATAATAAAATAGTGATCTATAGTAATAATTACAAGAAGCAACTTAGAAATAAATGAGTTTAATGTCAGAAATAAAATAATTATAATCATAAAATGAAAGATTAAATATGAGTAATGTTAGACTCAATAATGAACACTAATAAATATAAGGTTAAAGTGAATAATATAAATTAATGCAGAGTAAAATAACATAGTTATAATAAGAAAACTAACAACTTAGAAATGAAATTAATTCTCTGAAATAAGAGAAATAATAAATAATAATCACTTTTGAATCTAAATTATAATAGTATTCTAATAGTAATAACAACAGATTAAGATAATAATAAATAGATGAATTAAAGAGAGAATTAGCTTTATTGAAGAGAGCTACTATTAGATCAAGTGGAATTGACTTTGATGCAGAAAGATTAAGTTATTCTACTTAGATTACTTAACTTAAAAAACAATTAGAATATGAACAAATTAAAGTTAAAGATTTACAAAACCAGCTTTCAAATAATAAATTTTATCAAGTATTATTTTTTATTTAATTTTTAGTCTGATTTCAGCTTAGTTGATAGATTAAATAAAGAGCTTCAAGATAAAATAGTTGAATTAAATTAAGTGAAATCAGAATATAGGAGTGCTCTATAAATGATACATAATTTAGAGGAGCAAGCATTATAGAGAATGGAGTAAGATACCTAATATACTTGATTATTTTATTTTTTATTGTTAAGTATTTATAAAGTTAATAAATCAAAATTTCATTTTTAAAAGGGTCTTATTCCTAAAATTCTCTATTAAGATTAAGAAGGACTAACAGAAGTGTTAGTCACATTATTCAAAATTTATGGTTTTGAATATCCATATAGTTATTATTATTAAACTTTTGGTGATTGTTGGAAAAGATTTCCTTTTCCTTTGTCTGTAGATGATATACATATTTATTTAAGTTTGTTTTTTATTTATGTAGATGATTGATTGCTTTACTATTATTTTGAATTGCTATTCTAAAGTGTAGTTGTGGCAGTCTTATTTACACTTTTTTCAATATTCACAGTTGAACTACTTTTCATAAAAGCACTTTTAGCAAATTATTAATTTAAAAATTATTAATGACTTGTTTATTTTTTTAAAGCATCTGATCTATTGCTGGCTATATTTTGAATTATTTTTTTTTATTTATTAACAAGAGTCATAATTTTAGTAAGATCAATATTTTTTTTATACAATAAGTCTCTGTACTATGAAACTGGATACTGTTTATCATCCTATAACTAGAGAGTTAATTATCCCTGAAATAGTATTTCCTCTCTAGGGTTTTAAAATTCTCTAACATAAGGATGTTTTAAAGCTTCAGATACACTGATCCTCTTATTTGGATCATAAACCAACAATCTCTTAATTAAATCTAGTTCATCATCGTCACAATTAAGTATATTCTTTAAATTTGATTTCTAATTCCTTGGACATTTATCAAAAATTTAATTTTATCCTCCAAGACTTTAAATGTCTTCATGAGTAGGACTACCCAACACTTCAATAATTTTTTCTAATTGATTTATTGTTGAGGTTCCTGAGAAAAGAGCTTTCCCTAGAATCATTTCACCAATCATGCAACCTATTGACCACATATCTACTCCAAAAGAATAAGATTTTGATCCCAGTAGAATTTCGGGAGCTCTAAACCATCTTGTTGCAACATAATCTGTCAAAATTTCTTGGACTAAGATAGTGCAAACCATTCTTGCAAGCCCGAAGTCTGCTAACTTTATCTTACACTCTGAATCCAATAAAATGTTTGCAGGCTTCAAATCTCTAAATATTATAAAAACTTATGTACCTATGTATCATACCTGCTGAATGTATATATTTCAATGCCTTAAAGAGCTAATAAATAACATATCTTCTATGTATTGGTTATAGGATGTTTGCCCTTACAGCAACATGGAGATCTGTATCCATATACTCAAAAACCATATATAAGTCATTTTAGTTATCTGCTGGGTATGTGTCTATTAACTATATAATATTCGGATGGTTAAGCTATTTCAGAAAGTTCACCTGAAAATCATCAAATTAATATGTACTTCTCTATACGTTCGTTAGGCATCAGTTGGATTGCTAAAAGCATCAAAAACTTTCTTTAATGCTACTATACGTTGTGTTTTTAGGTCTTTGGCCTTCCAAACTACGCCATAAGCACCTTTACCAATCTTTGAAATGATTTCATATTTTTTTAGTATATGCTCATCAATTTTTTCACTCATTTTTTCTATTTTTATATTTTTATTTTATGATGGTTATTTTATATGAAAATTTAAATTTGTTGCTGAGATTGCAATTCTTTAGGTAAAGAAAATATTATATAACTCATACTTTAATACATATTTACCCTTCTTATTTTTTATAAATTATATGATAGCAAAGTTTCAATTATAAAAAGTCAGTTTATTCAACTATTTTTTCTCATAGAAAATAAGGCAATCGATTGAAATATTTACATATAATTTATATACCATGATACAATTATATATATTAAAGAAATTATAAAAATAATGATACCATATTATTTAAATCATATGAACTATACTTAACAAACATATTAGGTCTAAGGAAATCAGTGATAGGATTAAGTTAATTAAGTTTATCCTCATATTTCTTCTAGAAATTAATAAGAGAATTATGTCCTGTAATTAATGTTTAATTGTGTTCATATATATATAACTCGATAATACAAGATCATGTACTCCATTTCACTTGTTCTTTATGTATTCATTTAGAATTTGACTTCTAGTTTTTTGTAAGAGAGATTCCATTTAACAGATTATACTTTTAAGTCTTTGACACTGTTAAAGTTTGACAAAATCACCATTAGAGATGTTTATTTTGGATTTCTTGACCGAGAGACCTTCAGTTTCTGAATCAGCTTTTCTAATTTTTTTAGTTTTTCTAATGATGTTTCTGGATTTCTTTTTAGGTGCTTCTTCCACAAAGTTAAACATCACAACTGGTTCTTCTTATATATAACCATCAAAAGTATTGAGTTGTTCTGGTAAAATTTATGCACTTTGGTCGAATTCATAGTATAATTGCTCATCAGTAAGTTCGCATTATTATTCAATACCTTGTACACTTTATTCTTCAAACTCAAGTGGGTAGAAGTTCATTTAAGATATTATATTAATTATTTATATTGAAATTTATGATTTAATCATTTGAAGGGCTCTGCGTTTTTTTGCATATAAGTTTATTGTTAAATAAAATTAAGAATTTTTTGTGATTAATACTTAGATAATAAAATAATATCCAAACAGAGAATTATATACCATAATATCATCTTCTTCTTTGTTATGTAAATTACTACATATTAGGGAAACCAAATCCTGGGAATCCTCCTCCTTAACCTTATTGTTAGAAATCAGATCCAAAAGAGAAAGGGAAACCCATGCCTCCCATGCCTCCCATGCCTCCCATTCCTTATCCCATACCACCCATTCCTTATCCCATGCCTCCCATTCCAGGACCCATAGTAAATATTCTTGCTCCTCCTGGAAATCCTCCACCTCCAAAAGCATCAAATGGTGAACCACCTTCTCCTCCGAAAAACATTTTGAAGATTTCAGTTGGATCAATATTTTAAGCAAAACCTCCTGCTCCTCCCATTGGATCATTTGGATCAACACCAAGATCATATTGTTATCTTTTATTTTTATCGCTCAATACACTGTATGCTTCCGCAATTTCTCTGAACTTTTTATCAGCTAATTTCTAACATATATTGAATATATTACTTTTTGTTCATCATTTTCTTTATTTTTATCAGGATGCCATTGTAGAGCTAATTTACGATAAGCTTTCTTAATCTCTGCATCTGTAGCAGTTTTTTCAACTTCAAGAATCTTATAATAATCCTTCTTTTTCTGCGTTTTTTCTCTTCGATTTGCTTCATTAATTTTTTATCTCATTGATTAAACTGAACCCTTGTCCAATTCCATTACTTTTTAATAATCACTTGTAGCTGAATCATAGTCTCCTAGTTCAAATTTTGAATCTCCTCTTCTGAGGTAACTTTTAAAGTATTTGTCATTCAATTCGATGGATCGATCAAAATCTTCAACTGCTTTTTTATGATTTTTTAATTTTTAATAACTTAGCCCTCTATTGGCATATACAACAGAATTAAATTTAGCATTGTTTGGATCAACTTCAAGAGCTTATGTATATTATTCTATCGCATCTTCAAATTTATTGGAATTTAAAAATTCATTTCCTTTAGTCTTGAATTGATCTTGCTTTTTAGCTATGTTGAGGGATAATTAGCATTTCTTGTTTCTTGGATCTAATCGTTTTCCTTCTTCTAAAATGGATTTAGCTTTCTCTGGATTTCCTGAATAGAGTTCAATGAGCCCTTTTAAATAATAGGTATCAGGCATAGGTCCAACTTTTCCTTCAATGAATTATACTAATTCCTAAGCTTCCTTGACATTTCCTAATTTGGCTTAGCATTCACAACAAATCAATTAAACTTCAAGGGAATCAGGGATCTCTTTTTAAGCCTTTGATATAAAGGTATAAGCTTCCTGAATTTAATTTTATTCCAAACATTATCTCGATTGCTTAAACCAATCTATCAAATCATTAATGAGTTTCATCTCCTTTTGCGATTATTCATTATTATCAAGTTTATGAATCTATTCAAATAATGGTTTAGATTCATCTAATTATCCTAAATACATGCAGCTTAAAGCTTTTCTTCTTAAATTCTTAGTGTTTTTAGGGTCTAAGGTTAGAGCTTTATTGCAGTCTTAAATGCATTTATTATACCTAAATGATCATTTATAATACTTTTTCATTTAAAGAAAACATGCTGCTCTGTTCCCATAATAATTTGGTTCACTTTTACATAATTCTTCATAATTTAAGTAAAATACCTATGGCTTTTTCGTATTCTTCGGCAGCATTAGAATATTGTTGTTTTTTAAAATATTCATTTCCCTTGTTCTTGTGTTCTTCAGCTTGTTTCTTATTTAAGTCGAGTTCCACTTCCATGTTATTTAAAAAAAATATTAATAAAAATTCAATTCTAGAACCTTCTTATACCATGTTTTTCTATTAATTATATGGGAATTTGTTAAAAATAAAAAGTAAGACAACCTATTGAAAATATTGCATACAATGAACTCGGACAAATATTTTAATTTAAAAGAGTTATTAAATTCAGTAATATACCTAAGAGATCATAGGACAATACAAGCAAACTTATTTAGTTACTGAAAAAACAAATGATTATATTATGCAAGTTATACCAAAATAGTAAGATGCATAATTAAGGTAAGTCATGAGTGTTAAACATAAGAATATTATGAATATATCCTAAATATTTTAGACAGAGAATAAAAGCATTATAATATATGAGTATGATTTGTTTAATTTTAGAAAAGCCGATGCTAAATAGTTGTTTATGTTTTTGAAAGATAAAGAAGCAATACTTGATGTTCCACTAATTAAATAAATATTCACTCAATTAGTGGCTGTGTTGAAATTCTTGAACGATCGAAAAATTCAGCATCAGTAATTAATTATCTTATACAGAACTCTATGTCCTTAGAAAATACTAATCAAATCTGATGGTTAACTATTGTTGTTGGGTATTCTAGATTTGAAAAGAGACACAGAAACCCCTAACCCCCTTTTTGAACCTCCTGAAGGATTCAATAATATAACAGAAAAAACAAATGTATGGATTTGTGGTCTAATTTTACTGATTTTACTAAAAGGAACACTTCCAAATAAATTTTCATATCTATATCCTTAGAATGTTAAAATATAAAAAAAGAATGCCTTATTTGATGCAGAAGATCAAAGTCTCCCAACTTAAGCAAAACGTTTACTCATCGATATGCTAAAAGAGAAACCTGAAGAAAGGGCAACAATAAATGCAGTTGCAAACCATTAATGGATTATAGGTGATTCTAATAAAGTTACACCAAGACAAGTGATGTCCAGTGAAAAAATGATAAAATTGTAACAGAACCTAGTCGAAAGTATCTACATTGAATATTGTGTAAAGGAATTCATATAATCTTTAACTGTAATTATACCTTTCAAAGATAAAATAACTAAACATCTCATAATCATGGATTAAGTGAATAAAAAATCACTAAACGTTCAATAATTAGATTAACTTAAGAAATTTACTAAAAATGAACCTGTTCTATTAAGTATTTTCAGATATAGCAGTAGTAATCAGATATTCGAATATGAAGGTATAAAATTTAAATATTAAGATTGCATAAATTCATGGGAGCAGGACATAATAAAATAATGTTAGTAGAAATTAGAATTTTGTTTTAAAAATGGTTAAGTTAAGAAGAAATAAGTAAATGAAATTTTATAACCTTCTAAATTAGTTGAAATGAATTCTTTAATATTTAAAATTCAAGATTAAAAATTTGATTTAGTAAATGATGAATACACTATATCAGAATTTATGGAATTAATAAAGACAGCAGTAGTGAAAAATATTAAAGATGTTTTGAACAATTAATAACTTACATTTATGATTGATTAAGAGTTATAAAATGAATTTGAAGAATTAAAGAACATTGTAAAGGAAGATAAGAACAAACTTGCTACAGTAAATAGGGTAGAATAAATGTCAAAGGATTCCAAAACTAACAAGGAAGCATCTGAAATTCTTTAATAATTATTAAAAAATGAGAAATCAAAAGAGTGTAAAGCATTATTGAAATTAATTATCAATAAATTATCACTGTGAATATATATAAAATTATAAAAAATGGGATGTTCAAAAAGCAAATATGATAGGGATAAAGGTAATTGTATTTTAAGAAATTAGAAATGAGAGATAATCCATTTTTTGTTGGGCCTTCGTTATTTATTAATTTAAAAGGAGGTGATTTAAATAAGAATTACAAAATACAAGAAGTTCTTGGAAAAGGTTTATATGATTTAAATTTAGGTGCTTTTGGAGAAGTGAGTTTAGTTATTCACTTAGCAAGTGGATAAAAAAGAGCTATGAAGAAGTTAAATAAATCCAACACCATTGATGAACAATTGATAGCTAGTGAATGCCAAATTATGATGTATTTTGACCATCCAAATATTGTAAAAACTTACGAACTTTATCAAAATGCTAAACATTACTTTATTGTTTATGAATATTTGAGTGGTGGTGAAATTCTGAATCAAATTTCTAAAGAAATGTTTTTAAGTGAGCAAAAGGTTGCTACCTACATAAAATAAGTTTTAGAAGCTTTGAATCATTGTCATGCCTGTGGAATAATTCATAGGTAAAATAATTTATATTATAGGGATATAAAGCCACAGAATATTTTACTGGAATCAGAGGAGGAAGGAGCCTAACTGAAGTTGATTGATTTTGGAGCTGCTAAGAAAAAAGATTTAGTGGATTTCGACACTTAGGGGACGGTATTAATAATATTATAATTTAGCCTTATTATTTAGCTCCAGAAGCAATCGCAGGTAATTCGGATGAGAAAAGTGATGTCTGGTCATGTGGTATTATGACACTATAATTGTTAACTGGTAAACTGCCATTTAAAGGACAGACTGATCCAACAAAAGTATGCAAAATGACCGAAGATAAAACATTGGATTTCAGTGGTTTTCGTAAATTTAAACTTAGTATTTGAATCTAACCGAAATTTATCAGAATAATGTAAACAATTACTCCGTAAAATGTTGAATTATGATCCATTAAAGAGATGTAGTATACAATAAGCATTAGAGGATCCTTGGATATAAAAAAATAAGACAAATAAAAATTTAGATAAAGAAGTTCTGACAAATCTATAAAATTTTCATGTAATATCTTACTTATTTTAGAGCTGCAGTAAATTATAATAAGTTATTTTACAATTGATAGCTTCAACAATGATGTCAAAGGAAGATAAAAAAAACCTAATCGAATAATTCAAAAAAATGGATAAAAATGGAGATGGAACACTGACACATCAGGAATTAAAGGCAGGTTATATGAATATTTACCACGATGAATTGAAATCTGAACACATCGTAGAAGAAATATTAAAGAATGGAGATTTCAATCATTCTAATTCATTGGATTATTCAGAATTTTTGGTTGCTGCTTCAAAATATACACAATTAGTTGAGAGATAGAAAATTGAAAAAGCTTTTTAATTATTCGATTAAGTATAATTTATAATATTGAAGGACAAAAATGGTCTTATAACAATAGATGAATTAAAAAAAATAATGGCAGGAGCTGAGTAAAATAAAAACATAAATCAATGGAAAGAATTAATAAGGGATTTCGATTAAAATAGGGATGGCAGAATCGATCACTAGGAATTCATTAATGCAATGATGTTGAAAATGAATAATTGATTATAAATTAAATTATGAATAAGGTGGATGATATTGAGATGCAGAATGTGCAGTAACCTGAAACCTATATATAGCATCTCGATTTGCTTAAAGAAGATGATAGCCATCCATTGATATGGTTGCTGCACATAATTGTAAAGGTGGCTGCATTATTATCGTATATTGTCATGTAATTAGGTATTTATTGCTGGAGAAAATAATAAGTAATTGGTTTTATTGGATGATGATAATTTTAATCCTACATGGAGTCGACTTTTATTTGGTGAAAAATGTGACAGGACGATACTTGATTGGAGTGAGGTGGTTTACAGATTTAAGCTTTCATGGCTAGGAAGTTTATAAATATGAATTCTATAATAAAGGAGAAGTAAATGCTACAGATTCAACAGTATTTTGGTACTGTTAATTTGGTTCGTCTTGTTTGTGGGCTTTTTTTGTTTTTGCCAACATTTTTCAATTTGGTTTCATAGATGTACAATTCAACCTATGTAGATGTTCTTTGCAGGAATTGGTGCATGTTTGAATTGGATAAATTTATGGGGTTATTACAAGGGGTCGTAGGAGTAATAGAAAAAGATGAGAAATGTGAAGGCATTTTTAGCAAAGAAAGGAGCAAAATATTTGATAAACAATAGATGATTAATTTACTAAAATATAAACCCATAATATTTGGATTTTGCATAATTTATAAATAGAAGTTTTTTTTTATGAATCAAGTATCCTTATTCAGGGGCAATATCGCTGTAAGTGACGTAACTACGGATACGCGAGATTGCTAATTGAAAACTACTCCAATAAGTGTGCATGACTTCCTCGTGAAGTTGTTCACCAATTTCTGAAGGGTCGAAAGACTCACCCCCCATTTAATTAAACAAACGAAATATATTATATTAATGTTTGAATTCGTACATAAAATGAAGTAATTTCAAAGAATGCATTGGATAGAGGCAAAGCAGGTATCAAACATGAGGTTGAGTTATTGTGAGACAAATTAATTCTTTTGGAAAGGTGAAGTGGTATTTAAGGAGAGAATTGAACTCAATTAATAAATTGATGATGCAGTTTAATATTTTAGAAAAGAACGTTAAATTTTATAAGATGGTACAATACAGGAGACATTTAAGTTTAAGGATAGTACTTACATATTTAAACATACATTTCAACATCATAAAATAAATGAGAATAATTAGGGAATACATAAAAAATATGATGATAGAATACTATTGGAATAACTGATATTGTGTAAGTTCGAATAAGGTAAGACACTTTTAACAATCATATTTCATTTGAGTATTAAGTCAACTAGATAATTTATTAAATTTTTGAGGGAATGTATGGTAAATTATTGCAGTTTGTAGAATGTTTAATTATATGAGAAATAATCCTTATTATGTGAATTAATAATTGATGATGATACAATACAATATGTATGTAATTACAATGATACTAATGAATATTAACCTTAAGAATAAGATGCAAAATACATAAATGATCATTATAGGTATTAATGAATTAATTTAGAATTACATAACTGGATTCAGAAGATTAAGAATATTATTACTAATTATATTAAAGGATATCAGAATATAAATTATCTAGTAACACAATAATTAGATGGCTAATTGCAAGAGGGTGTAATTGATATATTTTGTAATTTTAGATTTGATATTGATGCATCGTATACTGCCATAATGAATTGGATAGTAAATTATTAATTTATTTAGAAATGGAGGAGATAATATAAGATAAATTAATTATCAGCAAAACAATTTCCTGAATTTTAAATTCTTAAAATTGTTGGTGAATCACAATGTGGTAGATAGATAGTATATACAAAATAATCAGAATTACATCCTGATAAAATGTATAACTTATTTAATCTAGTAATTTGGAAAGATATAAATGGTATTTTATTGGATTTTTGGAGGATGTTTGTAGATCATGTAAGGGATATGTGGATTCATATATAACAATATTAGATGTTGAAGGTTTTGGATTCTCAAATTTCGACCTTCAAATGACTAAAAGTCTATTGAATATGGTGTTATAGTACTTTCCAGAAAGACAGAATAAAGTATTCATAATAAATATGTCTGGCTTTGTGATGGGTTTTTATAAGATGCTTAAGCCATTCCTGCCAACTCGTACTAATGATAAGGTAATTAAGTGACTATTTAAGTTAATATTTATTGGTAAAGACAGGGCAGAGATAGATAGAACATTAATGGAGCATTTGGGAGTGGTTATAAATTTTGATTGATTATTATAAAATATGGATGAAACCTTTAAAAAGGATCATTATTTGAGACCAATTATTATCATGCGAATAGATGAGCCATAATAGGATATCTAAGCTCGTACTTGGAAGAAATATGAGATAATATTAGAAAAATTTCACAAAGATGCAGCAGCTGCTGAAGAAAAATTAATCTAATTTGCAGAGCCTAATTCCACTACATCAAATATGCAGACATTCATTATTACATTTTATTCACTCTATACAGCTATGACATTGGGTTGGGATGAAGCATCAATAATTAATGAAATAGATAGAATGGCAAAAAATGACAAAATCCCGAAAGATATCATAGATTTCATTAAAAAGAACACATAATATTTCAACAGAGCTTTCTTTTATTTGGAAAATGGGGCATATTATATTGAGATTGAGAAGGAATTGATGGCAGAATTGCAGAGACGTAGATTGTAGTAAATGCATAATTTAACAGAATTAGAGGGTGTGTTTGAAAGATAGGATGATAAAGGTTAATGGAAAGTATTTAGGAAATTTAGAATTAAAATGAATGAGCATTTTTAGGTTAATTAAGAGTTAGTAGAAGAATTCAATGTACCAGTTAAGTAGGAATTTGATTACTTAAAGGAATTGGAAAATTAGAAACCTGATACCCAAAAGAAGTTACAGTAATTCCGTATGAAAGCTATCTATTAATTATACAATCACTAAAATAGAGCTTTAAAAAAGATTTTCTAAAATGACAGGGCACATTCTGGAGTCATTATATTGCCATGTGGTGCAGGAAAGACATTATTGGGTATAAATGTGGCATTGAAAATTAAGAAGAAAACACTAATTATTTGTGATTAAGTAAATGATGTGTATCAATGGTAAAAATCCTTTTTGAAATTTACAGAAATGGATAAGAATAATATAGCAATTATTTTAAGAATGGAAGGAGAAGTACCTAAAGTGATACTTGAAAGAGAATGTGTGATTGTTATTACAAATAAGGATATGATTTCATCTAAAAGAGGAGATATTTAATCTGTTACTTAATAAGTTTGGCCATTACTGATAATGGATGAAGTGCATGGATTACCAGCATAATAAATAAATAATGAAATTGCAAAATTAAGATCAAATATGAAGATAGGTTTAACAGCTACACCATATAGGTAGGATAATAAAATAAAAGAAATATTTTATAAAGTTGGACCTAAACTCCATGAATCTATGATTGTTGATTTAAAATAGATGGGATATGTGAGTAAAATTTATTGTGTATAAGTGTATGTTGGAATGTAGGATTAGTATAAAATAAAATATGATGAATATAGAAGATTAAATAATTAGTTTGTAACAAATACTCTTTATTAGATGAATGTAATGTATTATTTATTCTAAGCCTAAAAAATTTGAAGTAGTGTAAAATCTCATCAATATTCATAGAGCCAGAAAAGATAAAATATTAATCTTTTGTGAGAAGGTTAATAAATTGGCTGATACTGGCACTCTTGAGAAATTCGCAAAACTCAACAATTGTCCTATAATAAGTCAAAAAGTAGAATAAGCAGAAAGAACAGCGATCTATAAACTATTCTAGGATGATAGATTAGATGTAATAATTTTTGGATAGATTGCAGATTAAGGTTTGGATTTACCATCAGCTAATGTTGGTATTTAAATAAGTTTCAATTTCAAGTCAGTAAGACAGGAATTTTAGAGAATGGGTAGAATTTAGAGAAAAAAAGAAAATCAAATAGGTGAATATGATTGTTTCTTTTATACTATTGTAACAAAAGGAACTAAAGAAGTTGAAATTCAATTTGAAAGATAAATAGCTGTAATAAATTAAGGTTATCCATATGAGATTATTTCAGCAGATGAATTGAAACCACCATCAAATTTATAAGATAAAAAATAATAATTAGATAAAATACTTGAAGAAATGTAAAAAAAAATATTAGAAACATGTACATAAAGAGGTGAAGATGATAGGGAAGATAGAGAAGATGAAATATATATTTGATACATAGTCATGATTTCAGTAGACCTGAATTAGCATATGTGAATTTGTCGAATTTTTCTACTCTAAGTGTTTAAATTGGAGTATCTTATATCTATTCATCCGTGAATACAGGATCTATGTTTTGTAAATCTAAATCACCCTTGAGTTTGGGTACAAATTGAGGAGTAATCTTCTTATGATATACATCATCCCATGAGAATACAGAAAAAAAGGCATGTTCTTTTATTTATTCTATATTGATTCTTTTAGTAGGTTCATTTATGAGTAAATTTTGTAGCAGATTCGATGCTTCTGTTGAGAAGAAGGGTTTCATTTCTATCTTTTTCTCTAATCTATTCCTAAACATTAATCCTTTATCTGATGAATAGAAAGGAGGAGCACCTGCTAGCATTTCATATAATAATGCTCCTAAACTCCACCAATCAGCTGCATAATCATGTCCTTAGCCTAATAGAATTTCTGGTGCTAGATACTCAGGTGTACCACAAAAAGTGTATGTTCTTTCACCTTCTTTCAAATCAACTTTAGACAATCCGAAATCAGTCAATTTAATGTGACCATCAGCACCAAGTAAAATATTCTCTGGTTTTAAATCCCTATATATTATGCCTTTCTGATGCAAATAATCAAGGGCCAATACTAATTCTGCTGCATATAATCTCATTCTGTCCTCTGTAAATCTTTTTGCTTTTCTAAGATGGTAGAATAATTCACCTAAATACTATAATTAGATACCTCCAACTAAGAAATCTGTAACTAGATATAATTTATCATTAGTTTAGAATGCAAAATGTAATTGTACAATAAATGGATGTTAAGCCACTTCCAATATTTATCGTTCATTCATTGTATGTTCTTATTGTCCTTTTTATTGTATAATATCTTTTCGAAGAATCTTCATAGCATAATAATTTTTAGTAAGTTTATGTTACACTAACATAACTTTCCCGAATGATCCTCTTCCTACAATTTTAATATAATTGAAGTCCTCTAAACAAACCATCTTTAATTGATCATTTAATTTGATTTGTTCAGCATTTGCTAATGTGGATGCTGTTTCTCCTGCAGAATCATCGATAACTTTCTCTTTCTCCTTTTGTAAACAGATTCCCATTATAAAATCAATTAAATAAATGAGAATATTAATCATAAATAGCTTACAATTGTCGAAATAAACATGCTCCATTTTTACGATAATGTTACTCTTCTCTTTAATGATGATTTAGCATAACTTTATGTCTTAATCCAAATTTTAATGTTCTATTAGTATTTCTTAATTTATCTTTTATTTTAGCATTAATATCCTCAAATTAGTAAGGATATTTAATTCTATTTTATATCTAAACTTCATATGGTAGTTTGTAGATTGATGAATCAGTGATATCATAAGTTCTATGTTCTGGTTTATAGGCTTTTGTAGAAAAAGTAAATTTAAATTCTTCTCTTGGTTTTCTATTGTCATAATTAATCAATTTCTAATATTTGGGAGTATTTATTTAAAATTAAAATTCTTCATTCTTCTGAAGTAATATATCAATTTATTCTTAAACTGCATAAATGACTTACTTTTTAGTTTAGATTGAACGAATAGTTTGAGGATTGCTTGATAATAATTCTTTTGTAGATAGAATTGGTAAATTTAAATAATTAAGTAAAGTAGGACAGAGTGTTCTGACTTCAATAGTATGTTTTTTTAATTAATCTTTAAGAGATTCAACACTAAATTACTTAATAGGTGAGTCATCTGATTCTACAATACCCTATAAACCTCTTTCATGAAAGTAATGTTATTCATCACTTTATCCCAAATAATAATAATTTAATGCCATTCTTTCATAGATCACTAATTCATATTCTCTACTTAACCAAGAATATTATAATGCTTTCTTGAGAAATATGATTGCTTCACTATTCATTTTAGCTTCAGTGGCACAATTAGCTAATCCAATCAAAGATTTGGCCTTTTCTGCGTGGTTCTTCGTGAAAGTATTTAAAATTCTCTCGAATATTGAATATATATACATATTAGTTGTAATAGTAACAAGCATTATTTAAATCCTTAACTTTTAGAAGTATGTCAGCTACCATACATATAATGGCTCCAAATTGTTACAAGGTTCCCCAATCGACAGTATAACTTAGCTATATATTGAATTCTAAATGTCTCATATATTACATTGTAAAAATTGTTCTGATTATCTCCATATTAATTGTTCAAGGATAGGTTTAGTGAAGAGTGCAGCCAAATTGATAGTTTATTCGACTTATCGAGTGATATGTAGACTTCTACGTTACTTCTTTCTACTTTCTAATAGGGCTGTATGAGTATCATTTATGGATGTAGATCGTGCTTTGTACTTTGTGATACTGAAACTGGTACACTTAGTTGTAAGAAATGAATCGGCAATCATTATAATAATATCACAATAAGGCATCCAATTTGATTGTAATTTATTGGAATACTTCATCTACACTCTAATCTCCTTTGATATGTATGCATTATGACAGTGAATCAAAATGATCTATGATTGGTTTTGTAGATTCATTGTATGTTTTTAATCGTTTGATTAGGGTTTCATCATTGTCATCTGATCTACCACTATCTTGAGATCTAATCTTTATTCTTTCTTTCAACGTGTTTTCATCACATTCAAAATACAATAGCTTCTTAAAATCAACTTTATCCCCTAATAATTGATTCCAGACATCAAGATTTTCTTAATTTCTTGGGAATCCATCAATAAGAAATACTTTCTCAAATCCATTGTTCTACATTGCTTATTCTAGAAGACCAACAGTGATATTACTCTACAATAGTAGAATGAAGTACTGGCACAATTGATCCACTTTTAATGATTTATTCAATCAATTCACCATATTTTGTTTGTTTTTATCTTTCTTCTCTTAATAAATCACCAGCTGATAGATGAACAAATTAGTATTTAGTAACCAATTTTGCACATTATGTACCTTTACCAGCACCAGGACCTAAAATAAGGCATCAATCACCTCCTAAAACAAAGAAGATTTTTGGTTTAGTTTATTGCATAATTTAATTATTCATTAATACTTCCTGTAGTACTTCTTTGATTTGTGATTAGACTTTGATCTTCTTCTATAGCTATCTGAACTTTAAGATTTATTTCTTTATCTTGATCGAGATCTCTCCTTAATTTCCACATTTCTAGCAGGTTCTAAATTAAGTTATAAAATACTTTCATAATCATACTTATAAACTTTAGGATATCTATAATATTTGTATGAATCAGTCTTCTTCTTATGATCTGGTGAAGATGGTTCACTGCTAGACTCTATTCTAATAATTATATTTACTTCTCTTAAAATACTTTTTCTAATAATCATTATCTTCATAATATTTTCTAACTCTTGGTTTCTCTTGACGATGATATTTAGGTTTATAATAATGTGGTTTATCATACTTATGTTTATCACCAGGACTTTTAGAACTATGATAATGTTTATGATAATGATGTGTTTTATGTCTTTATTTTGTAGATTGATCTCTACTTTTAGATGATTCTGATTTTTAATATCCAGATTCTGATGAACTTTTAGCACTACTCTCTTTTTATATAGGTCTTATAATTTAGGATAATTATGGTTATAATTATAAAATAGGCATTGCTGTTAATTTAGATGTATCATCTTCTTATAAACTATTATATCTTTTAAGTTAAGGTTATTCAGTAAGATCTTATTCAATAGTATGTCTCTTATATCCTAAAATAGCATTAAGTATTCTTCGAACCATTTAGATTAAGTTTTTCTTTCTGGAAATTTATTCTTATTCTGATAGACTCTTTTATATTTCCTTCCCCAAACAGTACTAAATATAAAGTTATGTTTCATAATCTCTTAATAATGAAGGATAACATCTTTTTACAAACCAATTATCAAATTTCTAATCTCTATATTTCATTATATTAAATTAATAGAAATAGGGTGTAATAAGATCCCAATTTTTCATAAATGCCATATCATTAGTCATCATTGTATTTTATAAATATTTAAACACATATCTGCACATTTACATAGACATTTAATCTTAAAATTAATCTAATTTTAATTAACAATGTTCTTAAATCATTTCAGAGAACATTTATTTTGTTTATTTAATTTAACTACGTAAACATAAGACTAATATAGTCATATTCTTTCTTGGATGAGATGCTTCAAATAATAATACTTTAGTTGATGATGAATTACGTTCTATAATTTATTTAACTTATTTGCAATGTTCCTTATATTATGGTGATATTAAAACAGTAAAATATGTCATTTCTTTATCATTATTACTTTCTTATTCTAATAATAATTTAATAGCATTGCTAGTTTCTTATATTTATTGTACTGTTCCAATTAAACATACTTCTTTTTCTCGATATTAGATATAAAAGAATGGATGATTAATATCTCTTTATGTTTATTCTCCTCTAGCATTATATACTGAATCCCTTGATATTCTAATTTCTGCATTTTATTTTAATTGGAACATATTTTATTATACAGTTTTGGTTTCACTTCTACTGATATAAAGTCTCTAAACACACAATGTTTTAAGAGTCTTGGCTATCTCAGATACTGTTAATTCTATGTTCTATTTGGATCCCTTAATCTTAATTGGTGTAACCTTGTCCATTGGGAAAATCTCTTCACTATGAGCAAGTGATTTATTGTAGATTATATTGACTTCCTACTTCTTGTCTAGGCTGTTGCTAATTGAATAGTTATGCAAAAGTAATACAATTTCATGATTAGTCTCTTCAAATAAATTATTGGTATCTTTATTTGTCCCTCTATAATTCCCAATTCTTTTTTCAACTCCTTGATTATATGTTCAATCATTGTCAATACTGCTCTAAAAATGTTAATCTATTGTACTGATCCAATTACAGTCAAATTATTTCTTTTAAAGAAATCTGCATATTGTTGATCGATTTACTCAAAACTTGTCTTATTTCCTATTTTATATATTAAAGGAGCATTCTTTTTTACTACCTTCTACTCTAGTATATTCACTTTAAAACATTCTTTAATAGTCTCATTCACCTATTAATATTATATTTAATCTATTTATGACTACAACTCTAAATTTTGAGCATATTATTCTTCAAACTTACTTTATGCTACATCTACAATTGATTGCATCTACTATAATTTACCATTATTTTGCAAAGGTAATTCTATAGGTTGTCTTCCAAAATTATTTTGATCTAAGTTATTGTATGAAGTTCCTGTTGATTTGATATTTACTTAAGGAATAGGTAAATCTGATATTGTATCAGGTTCATCTTTCTTAACTTCTTCATCTACCTTCTATTATTGATGTTTTTGTGACAAGTATTCTCTGACTGTCTATTTTTCTAAAGATTTCATCATTTTATATCTATTGTCATATTCACTATCAGAATCACTTAATGATGATGATGATTCATCTTTTCTTTTCTTGTTCTTCTTTTCATTAATTAATTTAATCTTTTTTTGTAAGAGTCCTTCTTCTTTAGCCCTATCTTTTTCTTATTCATCAAGAATTCTTTTTTCATCTTAACATTCTTAACAATACCATGCATCTTTAGGTACAGAAGATAATGGTGGTACTAAACACAACAAATGAAATCCACAATTACACTTATCACATAGTAATAGTTATTCATCATCTTATGGAGTTTTAGTTTAACATATTTTGCACACCATATTTTCAAGATGTTCTTCCCATTCCTCTTAAGTTACATCTGTTGGTTTTAATCCTAAGTAACCTTTACATTTAGATGCACCACACAAACATTTGGTTAGTGGAGTATGAAAAACATCAAATTAATAGTCAAATGTAAGTTCTTCATCTTCATTTATATCTCTAATAGCAAATATTCCTATGCAAACTTCTCCTAATACATTCCACTTCTCTGTAATACAATTTGGTTCACACGAGTGATTAATGAATCTTGCTAAATTTCCTTTTGATGTTGGATCAATTACTTCTTAATTATTCAATTTCATTAAATAAGTGCAAGTTGATTTCTAATATTAATAAAATACATACAGAATACTCTTGAACACGTCTTCGACCTAAAGCACTATTAATTTGAAAGATCTCTCCAATATATTGCATTATGAATTGTCCTTTAAGAATACGTTCTCCTGCAAATAATCCCATTCCTTTGCCGCCACAACGTTGTGGATACACGCATGCATCTTCATGTCTCTAAAATCTGCGATTCTTGCACTGCTCAGTACAAGGACATAATTCGACATCGCATTCAGTGCATGTGAATCGATTTAGACATCGCTCCCCACAATTGTATGAGTATTGGGGTCCTTGTGGCCGACTTAATTAATACAAATTTCGCACTTTTAAAGTTAGTCCTCTGGACAAAGCATACACGAACATACCAGAGTCTCATCCCTACTAACTCTGAACTACTTTCTCTCTAAGTATTGGTTTTTCTTCAACAGTGTAAAGTACTTGAAGCTATCCTTTAATCCCTGCAATCGAGCGGGATTTCCCTATAATTTTGCAATAATCTATTGTATTTGCAGAATATATACATTTCTATTTTTAGATGTCTCTTTCAAGATGGCTTATTCACTTTTTCTAGTCTTTGTACTTTCATCCAATTACATTTATTTAAAATTATTATCATTATATAAAAGTAATTACTTTTTATGGACATTAATGTTTGCATTCATCACAACTTTCCAGTTTGACACTCTATTCTTTTATTAGTAATTTGCTAGTTGATTCAGGTTATTTGTGTTTCTTTTCCTTAAGTTGTGTTTCAATATCTTTAACAAATTAAGATCTTTCAAGTTATTTATCCATGAAACGTAGTTTTTCTAATTACTCTTCAGAATTCTTCTACTGCATTAATGTGAAGAAATCCTTCTTCTTAATCTCTGATTCTAATTGCTTTTACTTTTCCTTAATTTGTTTCTATTATTCTATTTCCTTTTTGAACAGTTCTATTTATTATTTTTTTGCTATCTGATTTGCTTTCTCTAATTTATCGTTACTTTTTTGTAAATACTTCATTTACTCTTACTCTATTTTTTTCATTTCTTATTGTTATTAACGTAATTTCTCCTTCTCATCAACTGTACTTTTCCAGTAATTTATTAATTATCGTTATAATTAGGCCTTACTTTATTAATTCTATATTTAATCATGTTCCATCTAACTCCAATATTAGGATTCTATTTAATCAGATTTGTTGTTTTGCAATTTCTGTTACTTTTTTTATTCTTCCTTAGATATTATTTGATTTTTCAAATCCCGTAAATAATATTGCTGAATATATTCTTTCTTTTCTTGACTTTTTATATGTCTCAGGTGTTCTTCCTTTTCCAAATGTTTCAAGTAATTGGCAACTTCTTTTTAATCATTTTCATGCTCAGTTTTAGAACGTTCATGATGCTAATGTATTAATTCTGCATTAATTTTGAGTGCTGTAAGTTGTTTACGTTTTTATTCATCTGCTAATTGATCTCTGTACTAATTTTCTTAATTGAGCTGCTATTTTACTTATTCTATAATTTTCTAAAATAAGACCCATAATACTTAATCTTCTAATTTTTCTTACACTAATCTGCTCTCCTTTTATACCATCAACTGTTTGTTTATGCAATTATTACAAACCTTTTTGATTTTATTTTTTGCAGATTGAGGGGTCATTAATATGGATTCATTCTTAACATGCTAAGCAGAAATTGTGGGTGTAAGGCATTTCTTTGGAGTTGATTGTTTGATTGACTCATATTTCTATCTCAATTACCGAATATCAAGCATAAACTGAAAAATAAAATTTATTCCTATATATAATAATATAACATAATAATATAAT
>JMSD01000017.1:354957-383197 GCA_000715435.1 Paramecium caudatum
CATTACATTTATGTGATAATGGATCAGTTGTGAAATTAGTCATATCTCCAGAATCTAATTTGAATCCATTGAATGGTTCGAATGTAACTAGTAGAAGGTAAACTGTTTAAGGTTTATAGTTTATAAAAAAAGTTGACAATGAGATAACAGAGAGTTTAGTCCATTAATAAGGACTGATTCAGTTTTAATTTATTTTTAAACCAAGGATGCCGTTGACTTAGACCCTTCAAAAAAATTCATACTTAATCCACAAAATGCAGAAGAATTTATTTAAAATAATCAGCAGGAATTTTCCATTATACATCCAATCACTAAGTTTTACTTTAAAAGATTGGTCCATATAATTCGATATAAACTTCATAGAGTCAAAGTTTATCCTCTTGGTAATCGGTTATTGTGGTGTCATATTCAGATTCTGAAGTGAATTCTTAGCAAATTTATTAGAATTGTTTAAGCTTTTATATTTACACAGATTCAACTTAGCTTACATAATCTTTTGTTAGATTTATTCGATAAAAATCATTCTTAGATATATGATATATATATTTTAAAAATATAATACTGCATCATGACTTGAAGTTCGTACCACCCATCTTTAGCTCTATTTCTTGATTAGCTGGTTTGACAGCGGTAGGTTTTCCTTCAATGGCTCTCTTTTTCCTGAGGAAAGTAGATGGTCTTTTGAATTTACCCTTGAATTACAATAATAAATACAGCAATGGTATCAGGATCAGCATCAATTGCAGTTTATTCCTTAAAGAACTCGATTTGTTGGAACACTTGATCAGGTATTTGTTTAATTAGATATCCAACAACTAAACTTAGCATTCCTATAATTATGCAAATAACATGATGTGCAAAATCAAGGGGAGTTACTTTAATAGCTTTTCCACCGAATTGCCTAGGTTTACTATAATATTTACACTAGAATAATTTGAACAACAACAGTTCCAATAATGACCAATAAAAATAACCAATTATTGAAGAATCCCTCAAATACATTTAATTCTGTTCTTTTGAGTTTTCTTGCATTGATTTCATTAAAAACTTATAGGAACACAAATATATGGAAAAACAATGTGTAATGTTCTTAGTAAATTGGACTAAAATAAAAAAAATAATTTACTCATATTCTTCATCTAGACGATGTCCTCGACTTGATTCAACACCAAATATTGAATCTCCAAAGAAAAGAATGACTAATAATACAAATAATTGGAAAGTAGCTTAACAAATAATGCTTCTCCACATTCCTGGTGTAATCATATGTTCTCTTCTTCCATATGGTTTACGAGTCAATAATTCATCAGTTGGTGGTTCAGTTGCTAATGCTAATGAAGCAAGTGTATCCATGATTAAATTGACCCATAACATTTAAATACTTGTTAAAGGTGATTCCTTTAAAAATACACCACCCAAGAATGCCATAGTGACAGCAACAATATTGATAGTTACTTAGAAAACAAGGAATTTTCTAATACAATCAAAAATATTTCTTCCCCACTTCATAGCTGTAACAATTGATGCAAAGTTATCATCTAACAATATGATACCAGCTGCTTCTTTTGCCACTTCTGTTCCTTGAATACCCATAGCAAAACCAACATCAGCTTTTTTAAGAGCAGGTGCATCATTTGTACCATCACCAGTAACAGCAACAACATTATCAAGTTATTTTAAACCAGTTACTAACAAAAACTTATCTTCTGGAGAAGATCTAGCTAATACTTTTAATTCTTATGCGATTGTTGTGAAATTAGCAAGATTTTTAACTTTTGGAATTTCAGTTCCATCTTCTTATTTTTCATTAATTATTCCTTCAACCATTTATCTGAATGTCTTTCCTTCCATAACTGCCAATGAATCATCGTGATGTTCATAATTTGGTGGTAAAATACCAGCTTTTTTAGAGATAGCAACAGCTGTATCAAAATTATCACCAGTAACCATTCTAACTGTAACACCAGCCTCTTTGCATTATTAAACAGCTTTGATGATACCATCTTTTAATGGATCTTAAAGTCCAGTAATTCCAATAATAGTATAAGATTTATCAATATTTTCCTCAATATTGTTGAAATCTTCTGGTTTGTTAGGTCTTCCAGTAAGCATGGTTTCTCTGTACAATAAGAATATTGATCTTAAAGATTAAGAGGCGTAATTTTTAATTATTGCATTTATCTTATTCTTTTGTTCGGTTGTAATTCTAAAATAAATTATATATATTACACTACTGCTTTTCCTTCTGCATTAATATAATGTGAGCACTTCTCTAAAAGCATGTCTGGTGCTCCTTTAGTGTATACAGTGAATTAAGTTCTATCACCTTTGAGATCAAGGACGACTGTCATCTTCTTTCTTTCTGAACTGAAAGGGAACTTCTTTTTAATTTTATCTCCAAAGTTTTAACGAATTTATCTGTAATCATATCCAAATTTGTATGCCATTTCGAGTAATGCACATTCAGTAGCATTTCCACTATGTTCAAATTTTCCATTTTCATCAATTTAAGGATTAGCATTTGAATTCAAACAAATACCTTCACATAAAAGTGATAATGTTGAACTTTTTATGGCTTTTGGATCTAATCTATTAAAATCTGTATCCTCAACATATAGATTAGTGACAGTCATTTTATTTTATGTAAGTGTACCAGTTTTATCACTGCAAATATTGTTTGCTCCACCCATAGTTTCACAGGCAGATAAATATCTTACTAAATTCATTTCATCTTTCATTTTGCCAACAGAATATGCAAGAGCTATTGTTACAGCAAGAGGAAGTCCTTCAGGGACTGCAACAACTATAATTGTAACTGAAACAATGAAAAAGTTTAATATTTCTTTGAGTGCATGTGAAGTGAAAAGGGGATAATCATTGAATACAGCATCAAATAATAAATGAAGAGTCATGGAAGCAAATGTTACGACAGCAGCCTTCAAACCATACTCTCCGATTTAATCAGCCAAAATTCCCAATTTTTCTTGAAGTGGAGTTTTATCGTCTTTTTCTTAAGAAGTCATTAATTTTTTGGAAATTCCCCATTGAGTATGTTCACCAACAGCTAACACTAACATTTCACCTGTTCCTTCATTGATTTTTGAACCACTGATTAGGAATGGATTAACTTTTTCTTTTTGATCATATGTTACAGGAACTTATTTTTTCACTGATTTTTTTTCTCCTGTAATAGAGGATTCATCTGCAGTTAGATCATTAGATTCAAGTACTACTCCATCAACTGGTAGTACTTCTCCTGTAGTAATTATAATAACATCTCCAACAACAAGATCATAAATATTAACACTAACAATTTTTCCACCTCTTTTTGTATCAATATTTCTATTTTAAGCAATGGCATTCAATTTCCTGAATTACTAATCTTTAACATAGTTATTTCCAGCAGTGACTGAAACAATAATAATAACTGCAATAAAGATAGCCATTCCATCCATCCAACCCTAATGTTAGAATAAAGTTTACTTCTTTCCATCCTTCAGTCCATACACCAATGATAAGATTAACAGCAGCAGCTAAACAGAGGATTCGAAGCATCTGATCTTCAAAGTTTTCAAGGATCTATGTTTTAGGATAGATATTACATATTCTAAGAGTGTTTTTGGTTCTTTGACTTCTGGTTTGTTGTCTCCGAAACTAAATTTGTATAAATACTTACTTTTTGACACGCAATTCCATGTCGTTAACATTTGTTTGATCAAGTCCTCTCTAGAATATAATTGAATATACTTTTGAGTCTGTTCTGAGTTTCTTCATAAGACCATCAATCTTGCCTTGTCTGGCTAGCATCACTAGACTTGAACCATCTCTAACATTATCTGGAGTGAATAGAGACCTAGAATGAGAGAAGATACTTACGACAATTCTTGGGCAGTCATTCCAAAGTCAGCCAAGGCTTCTCCTACGAGCAGGGGCTCTTGTATCTGCTATGCCATTTATAATAAATAAATTTAATTATCACATTTCGGCCAATTCTTATCTAACACTTAGATCATATTGGATTTTATCAATGAAATGTGTCATCATCAAATTACTATTAGCCATAACACTTAAAATGACGGCATCACTATTCTACCCAATCATCACATTTCTTCCATACAAGTAATTACACTCTCCACCATCAATCATACGTACACTCTTATCCAATATATCGAATAAGAATGTAAATTAATCAAATTAACTATTGAAACAAGTAAATATAATTCTATCTTCTCTTAAATGAGCATCTCTAATTTAGTATGGTTATCCTAAATTAACAGGATGATTCATCTCATTTCCATTTTCAAGACAATAGAATGTTATAAATTATTATTCTGTTCCATTACTATTATAAATGAATATAAGTTAATTTTAGTACTATGATTAAGATAATTAATACTATTAAAACTTTTACAATAGTACCACGTAATTCTCTTTGTGTTTCTTTTATTTAAATAGTTTTACTCTTTGGTTATGTTTCATCATAAATTATGAATTATACAGTTTTATTAGTTGGTGAATTTGGATTCATCATGAAACACATTGTTCTTGAAATAGGAACTAAAACTAAACTACGCACAGATGCTTAAAATTTGACTTCATTGACAACTTATAATGATTCTGCACTATATGTTGTAAGGGTATATTGATTTGCTGTTGTTTGTTTTCCTTCTCCTTCTATTGTAATTACTTATTTATTCAAGTGGAATAAGAATTATTCTTTATTTTGGGTCACGATATCAAATCGATTACACTCTCCACGAGGAATAGGAATAGAATGGGTGACTTAGAATTACAGGTCAATCTCATATTTCATAATGTTCTTTTCTGTAATAAGTAGAAAATGACGAGAATCCAGGTAAAATAGTTCACTAAATTATGATCTGAGAAGCAATTATGATTTTTGATTTACAAATTCATGTTTCCAAATTTCTTTCTCATTTAATGGAGCTAATGTTTCATATATAATTGTTATGATATCTTAATCAGCATGCTAGACAGGTACATGAATTTTTTAAACATTATTTAGAGGTACAATGGAAAGGGGTATAAAAATTTCGTGTTGCAACATATTTATATTAATATGGCCACAACAAAGAAACTATCAAAGTTGGATCATACATAACCAATATATTCTCCACGTACAACATACAAATAGATTTTGCATACTGACGAGACACTATTAGCTGATCTTACTCTAAACTTTGATCCTTTTACGATAAATGTGCTTAAAACTGAATTCAATATGAGGTAGGATTCAATGGAAGTGACTGAATTCATTCTAGTAGTCAAAGAACATTTATTAAGCTGGCAGTTGGAAATTTCAAATAGAGACATCAAGTTAATTAGGTACTTATTCCTTAATATTAAGGCAATTGGTTAATTTATTTGAGGAGATAGATCTAAATGGAAATGGTAAATTAGAGTGGGAAGAATTTACTAATTATATAATAGAGAAAGCCACTGTTTTAAATAATATCAAGTCAAAGTAGGATGAGATAAAGTTGTATACTAAATCAAGCATGAAACCGTACAAGAAGTTTTCTTAGATAATCACAAAAGTGATTTATATCAAAGAGATAGATAAGATAGCATTCTTTGAAGAGGGTAGTGATGAAATTCAATTCATGACTCCAGATGGAGGATAAGGATTAAAGGCATTGAAAATCATACCAATCAGTGATAAAGTGGTGACAACACAGGCAAAGAAAGATAAAGATAAATAGAATGTAAAGCAATCTTTTATATAGGGTAGTTCATTATTGTAAAGAAAGAGGACACGATTGAAAAGAAAACTAAGATTTTGACAATGTTATACATAGATGATCCAAAGTACCAAGTATTATTAACTTCCACTCATGATGGTTATGTACGTGGATGGAGATATTAATCTTCTGGATTTGTATTAGCTAATTAACCAGATAATGATGAAGAAATGATTGAACATCACTTTAATAATGATATTTATAGTATGACATGGGATGGAATTAATGAAATATTATATTGTGGTTAAAAAGAAGGTTAAATACATGTATGGAATCTGAAAACAGATACTGAAACTTAATTATCAAGTGAAGGAGGAATGGGTGGACATACTGATGTAGTTATGGATATGATTGCTATGCCTAAATTATAATTTATGGCATCAGCAAGTTTAGATGGTAATTTAATTTTATGGAATACATTAACAAACAAAAGAGAAAGAACATATAAAGAACATACTAGAGGTATAGTATCACTTGCATTTAATGAAAGTCTTATCTTATTATTTTCTGCAGGTTTTGATCATAATTTATGTGTTTGGAATCCTTATATTGAGAGTCTCATATTTAAGATATAAGGTCATAGTAGTCCAGTGATTGGTGTTGTTGTGATTGAAGGTACATCATAAATAGTTTCACTTGATTAAGAAGGTAGTGTGAAAGTATGGGATACAAAAAAATTTAATTGTGTATAGTAATTTAGTGTGGAGACATAAGATGAAAAACATAAATTTAATCCATCAAGTCTTTGTTATATCCCTAAACCATTAAAATTAATATTTGGAGGTAGATCTATATACTCTTATGAATATGATAAGAATTATAATCCAAATTCAGTGGATGATTATGTGGCAGTTTGTTGTAAATTTATTGAAAATTAAATGGCCTTTTTTACACCAGCAGGTACTAAAATTAAAATTTGGAATGCATTGACTGGAGATGTAAAGAAAATATATAGTGATATAACAACTACTGAAATAACAGCATTTAAATTGGATAATTTAGATAAACGATTTATTATAGGAGATAGTAGTGGTACAGTTGCGTTATTTAATGTTATAAATGGAGCTAAAATTAAGAATCTACCAAAACATAATGGTGAGGTTGTAGCTATTGTTCATGCATCTGATATACAGGCTTTTTTTACTGGATCTATGGATAATAATGTTTTTATGACACTTGATAATGATTTCAAGGAGAGTGAACTATTAAGAACATTTATTATATAGGATGGTCAACTCACATTTCTTAATTATGATCCTGCTATGAAACATCTTTTGGCTGGAACTAATTCTGGTTAGATACGTTTTTATGAAACAGATACAAACAAATTACATGGAGTAGCAAATGAATTTAAATAAGGTGAAGAAGTCACTTCAATTAATCTTATAAAAGGAATTCCATTTTTATTTGTTACTAACAGTTAAGGCAGAATATCAGTAATGTCTATGCCACCAGTATTACATCGCTTTGTTAAAGTTTTTACATTCACTAATATTGATCCTGAAATTCCAAGTTAATTGTTGGGTATTTCAAATGCAGTTTTCAGTTAAGAAAAGAAAGTCATATTCATAAGTGATGATAAAGGATTTATTAAATGTTTTGAAGTTGATTGGTTAATAGATTTTCTTAAAAATGTAGTCAATCAAAAAGATTAAGAGGATGCTGCTACAAAAAGAATGAAGGGAATAAAAACTGATTCAACACAAAGTGCTCGTTAAATGTTGGCTTTACCAAAAGTACCTTAAAGAGAAATCAAAATGAAATGGATAACTAGAGCACATTATGAAGTGATTAAATCATTAGAATATGTAGAAAAGGAGAACTTCCTGATTACAACTGCATTTGATAAAAAAGTCAAATTATGGGATGCTGAAACTGGTAAATTCATTGACTCATTCCAACAAAATTATGATAGAAAGGAGCCACGCCCTATTGCTTTTAAACGTAGTGGTACTGAAGAGATTTACAATACTGATCTTAATGAGAGAGTTGACAGCAAATATACTCAATTAATTTAAGCTATGTTACAAGAGGAAGCTAATGGTTAATTACCATAGATTTAGATTCTAGAAGAAAAGGTACAGGATCCATTGGGATTGACGAAATCTCCATAAGAAGAATTTAATCCATTCTATTATTTAAATAAGATAGATTTAACTAAGTTACCTACTCTAAAAAGTAATCCTGAATGGAAATTAGAAATTGGATTTAAAGAATACTTTGAAAATTATGAGTAGAAAATCAGTGACTTATTTGATTTGGTAAAAATTAAGGAGAAAGAAGTACATGAAAAGCAAGTAAAACAAGGAATACATAATAGACATTTTAAAGTGTAAAATTATCAGACGGAAGATGCTAAACAATTTGATGCAAATCATAAACCTATTCTTAAAGAAGATGATTCTACTCAATAATAGAAATAATTTTAATAAAAACTAAAACCAGAACAAGTTTTGTAAAAACATAAAGTACAATAGAAAGATCAACATATGCCATCCCCTAATGCAAATCAATAAATTAACTTTGATAATGTGACAAACTAGGGAGATATTGTTAAAGATTTAAAATAATAATAGCAAGACTTGTATGATAATCTAAAACACGGTATAAAATTAAATAATAATCCTACACCTGCATTAAAGAATATTCATACACCTATGCAAACAAAGAAAGTTGTCAGATAAAATAAAAAAAATGAACCAAAAGAAAAGAAATTTGATCCTCAATTGTTTGAAAGATTATATAGATAGAATTTGAAGAGTAAGGTCCTTTTCTCATCTGATCCTGATGTTTATTTGTCAGATGTAATATTTTAATTTATTTTAAGGCTGAATGTAATGCTGCATACAAATTGGCTGCAGCATTAGCTAATTATGATGTGACAGATGAACGATCATTGAAATTTGCAGAGATTAAGTGCCGATCCAAAGTCAAACTTCCCAGACTATAGTGATTTTATTTTCAGAAATATTAATACTATGGGAATTCGCTATTTTTTCAATTCCATATACTTGAATAAGAAATGCATTGTCTATCCAATAGCTCAATTAGTAACTCTTTCATGCCTTGCAGTCTATGTAAGATGTCTCTCTCAATCTAGGTGATGTATAATCGCAATGATGACTTAGTTTTACAAATTGCTGAATCCATTCTGACTTTTCTTTATTTTCTAGAACTGCTTATAAAGATCATAATTCAATAAGAAGTATTTTAAACATATACATTAGAACTTTCTTTAAAACAATAATAATATGGCTGATGTTGTTATTTTCACTTTGATAGTCTCACTGATGATATTTTAGAAAACAGTCAATCTAAGTTAAGATGATGATCTTTTCTCCATTTTATTATTATTGCTACGATATACAGTTTAGTGTGCTAGATTATTAATGAATATACAAATGTAATTTATCATAATGAATGTAGAAATCGTGAAACTATTACATTTATTAAGAATAATGATATCACTTTCACTAATGAAGTACAACCATAGACTGAATGTTGATTATAATTTACATATACATCATCTTCTTAACATTCTTTTTGTTTATTATTCATTTGGAAGATCATCTACACCTTATCCATAATACATAATTGTAGGTTCACTCTTATTAATAATATGTTTGACATGTTCCTACAATTATTCTTTAGTCACATTTCCAATCAAATCAGCATACAATGGTACAGCATTTTAACCCAAAAGGAATATCTAAAACAATTTTATTTAAAAAATACTGTTTTTATCTATTCTTCTAGTCTATCAGCTTGTCTTTCTAGGTTTAATTAGATCAAAGTATTTGCTATATTTTTTCCCCTAATAAATTCTTCATCACTCATTGGTTGACCCAATTATCTAAATTCCTCAATCAGACTTTAATAAAGTTCTTTGCCTGCCGATGATGGACCCTAAACTCGTAATCCAAAAATTCCAGCATCAGAATAAATCTACTTTATCCCTGATGCTTCCTCAACTGAGGGAATGGTTTACATCAAATTTAAAGTTGTTCTTGATCTCATTCCTTTACCAGGACCACCAGTTGACCAGGAACCTTTAACAATTAAAGAATACTTGATGATCCTAAAATTTAGTTCAAAATATGTTCAACTGGCATATTTTTGCCCTTCCAATCACTGCCCTTAAATAGCAATGCAACATCAATAGAATCTTAACTTGTTTCATTCAATCGAAAGGTATGTGTTAAAAATTCAGGAATTGTTTATTTACGTAATCTTCTCTAAAAAACTAAAAGTAAAATAGAAGATTACATTATTGATGTTACACTAGTTTTTTTTCGATGTATTCTCTGAATTATTCATGACTCCATACTCCAGCATATCCAATAATCATATTTTAACTGGTAAGCATTTCTTCCTAGAATCTTGTGAAATCTTCCTCTCTTTTAGGTAATACTTAGGATGCTGATTTTGCATTAGATAAGGGATGTTTTCCAAAGGCTGCCATTCTAATTACTTCATCTGCATTCAACTATATTATTTTTGATTTCTTACTCTTTCTTGGGGAACGTTCATTTCTTGGAATTATTGTCTTGTCTCATTTGAAATGTGTTTTGTTGTCAAGGCCAATTTAAGTAACACATCTACCATATGATCAAAATCTTCCTATATGAATTAACATTTCCAATATGATAATTCTGAATCGTAAGTCTATTCCAACATACAACCAGTTCGCAATGTTTATTCACTAATTAAGATTACTCATACAAATTATCCAAACAGTCATATTCATTAATATGATACATATGTTGATTTAAACTGAATAGAGATCCTTTCTCTTAAGGTAATTCATTTCTCAATCCAGCCTTGAAACAAATTCCTATATCAGAAGCAAATGGGAAGGCCACTTATTCAGTGAATATTTTAATTCCTGATGGTAGATCACTGATTTAGGTAACTGGTTGCTTATCCTTTATGAATTTGAGTGTTGTTGAGAATCCTCTTCGTATTTTATTCATAATTTTATGTGTGTTATATAATTCTCACTAGGCCAAGGCAAGTGCTACCTTGGTTTTTTGTTAGCCATCTAATTGTTCATTCAATTCAGTCACTTAAGATCTTAATGCTTCAATTTCAGCGAATGAAACAACCAACAAGAATGTATATTCATCTATCTTGTATTAAAGACTATTTAAACGAGAATACTCAAACTTCCATTGTCCAAGATCCTATAATATTATTATAAATTACTTTCTCTAATTCAACAATTCTATGATCAGCTTCATTCAATTCTGTCACATAATGATCAACTTATCCCTACAATTCATTTGAACGATCCTCTAATTTCTTTGCCTTATATTCATATCTCTTAACCTCACTACTCAACAAAGCCATTTTATCTTCATATTTATACTATTATTATATTTATAAATTACTTTAATATCCTCTAATTAGGCAACTCTACCTTCTAATTCAGTTATCTTTGCTTTTAATTCTTCAATTATTTTATCTTTGGATTGTGATTCCACTTCCAATTTCTGAATTTAGAGATGTAATTCTTCTTGATTTTGTAATTAACCTTCAATTTGTGAAATTTATTCATGTAAATGAGAAATTTCCTCTTGCTTGGCTGCACTTTCCTCTATTGATTATTACAATGAGGTTTGAGCTGCTGCTAATTAGGTTTTTAATTCATTAATATCCTCTAAGTGATTATGTAAATCATTTAATTCAGAATCTAATTTAATTAATTCCTAAGCTTGATTCTCGATTTCATCTTATTTCTTTTTATTGAGTACTTTCAGTCTTTCAATTTCTGATGACAACATTGCCAACTTATTTTCCATTTATTCCTTTGTCAATAAAACTTATTAATATTGCTGATCAAGTTATTCATATTTTTGTTTCCAAAGTTTAAGTTACTTCTCTTAATCATCTATGAATTCTTGTAATTTTTCGATTTCCTAATGTAATGCTTGCATTTCAGCTAACTATCCTTCTAAATCTTAAATTCTCTTTTTCAAATCTTCAACATTTTCTGCTTTTTCTAATTTATATTTCATTCCTTCAATATGGGTTGATAACATAGCACATTTACTTTGTAAATCATATTTCTCTTATTCTGTTTATTCTATTCTCTTTTCAAGATTTTATCTACCTTCTTTCTCATTGTTTAATTATTATTGAAGCACTGAGTTTGTCTATTATAATTCCTAAATTGTGACTTTCAAGGAATTCAATTACAATAACTCATTTTGTGTATTCTATACTGATTATTAATGATTAAGTATTTCCTGGTTCTTTTGCTATAATACCTAATTAAGTCTCTCATTTTCTTATCTTGATAGAGTAAGTCTATTTTAGAGATCAGCAGTTGGATCTTCTTCATTTGCAAGATTAGATTCAGAAACCTTTTTATAACTGGCTTATAATTTGCTGAGCTGTGATTATAAATCTGAGATTATAGATTCAGAATTTGATTATTAATGTGTCACATTAAGTGCTTTCTATTCATCTAACTATCTCTTAAGTTCTGCTTGATCTGTGTCAGCTCTGGATACTTAACTTCTTAATTTTTCCAATTCTGCTTGATAATTTAAATTCATTTAATTTTGAGCATCATATTAATTTTGCAAATTCAATAACTATTATTAGAGGGAATTCAATTCTGATAATCTTGAATTTGCCTCCTTCAATTCTTAAGTCTTTTATTCATTTAAATATCTAAGTCTTTAAGACTCAGCACTTAACATTGCAACCTTATTTTCCAAATCATAAATTTTATTGTTGGCATCTGCTAACAATTTCTCTAATGCCTGCAATTCTTATATTCTCTGTTACAATTAATCATTTGTACTATTGGCATTGTCAAGTTCATGATGTAATTCATCAATCTATTTATTTAGTTCTTCAATTTCCCCTAATTATTCATGTAATTGATTCATTTCATCTTATTGTTAAAGGATTTTTTCATTCTTTTACTTTAATTGCAATTTTAACCTTTCAATTTCAGATGCTAACATGCTCACTTTATTTTCGAGTTATTGCTTTTCTTCTTCTAAGAGCTTAAATTTATCTAATTCCTTATTTAATTATGCTTTTTCTTGTGCCAATTTTTCGTTCTCAGCAGATTTGTTCTCTAAATCTCTTTGTAATTTCTTATTTTCTTCAGATAATAAAGAGAGACTTTTTATTTTTTAGGCTTATTCTTGATTTGATAATTGAGCATTATTTAAGTCTATTTCTTTGCTATGTAATTGCTGTAATAATTGTTGTACTTCAGCACTCTTGTCTGTTACCAGTTTTTTTATTCTCTCAAGTTCACTCACTAAACCTTGATGTAATTTGAGTTGCCCCTTTGTAGATTCCAATTCAATTTATAATCTTTACTTATCATCATTTAATTGATGAACTTGTGCAGTTAACTTACTTTGCTCTTATGTTAGTGATTCTATTCTAGCCACTGATTCCTTTTGAGCAGATGACAATTGTTGGTGCTTCAAATCCAAATTCTAAAATATTGAAATTTATTTACATTGAATTTTGATTTCCATTATTCCAACTACTTTAATGCTTCAGCTAAATCCCCCTGCAATTTACTAATTTAATTTAAAAAATCTGTTCTTTCTCTTGAATATTGACTTCTTAATTGATCAACTTCTGCTGGATTGAATGAAGCCAATTGTGCTTTTAGTTCATCAATTTCTTTTTAATGTTTTTTATCATTTTCCAAATACTTGTTTTTCCATTATTAAATCTCTTTATCTTTTCCTTCATTTTAATTGTGCAAATCTTGCAATGCTTACTAAAAGCTCTCTAATTCTTATAATTGTTCTTGATATTCCCTACATTTTTAGGATAACTATTTAATGATAAAATATACCTAATTGATTGTGTCTTCTCTCTCGCCAACTAGTTGCCTGAGTCTATCTGCCTCTACTTTCTGATTTAATAATTGCTGATTCTCAATGGCTAAGTCATTCATTTCCGCACGCTACTGTTCAAGTTCTCCTTGAAGTTGTGATATCTGCATTTGGAATTTCTTGGCATCTTCCTACGATACTAAAACTCTTGAATGGAGATCATCTTTCTACACTTATTATCATAAATTACAATCTCGTTTTCCACCTGATATTTGCCAATTGTGCTTCCAAACTGTAGTACTTTCTTTTCCACATCTCTACTTCATCTTTGTTGCTATCATCTTCGTTCTTATCTTTTTCACTGGCTTCTGGCTTTCGCTCTTTCACAATTACAGTAGTTGGTAATGATTGTGCTGCTGGAATTACATAGGATCGTCCCATAGGGGACACGACAGGAATAACTAAAAGTTACTTAAGTGTTTGTACCTCTACTGGGTGATCTAACTGAAATCACTTATGAAGACTGTGGTCTGAATGAAGCCATGAATATTAAATTTTATTTTAGATATATTTACAAGCAATATATATGAAATCAGGGGCTTTTGTACTGTTTCAGTGCTTCCCTTACGTCTTCACAGTCATTTTCGACGATTTTTTTTAAAAATGGTATTAACTCCAATAGAGCCACATCATCTGGGTCATTGTACCAAGTTTTTATAAAAATTCCATTCTCTGGTTGATGTTGAAAGTTGTCAGCAATATTATCAATAATTATGCATTTTCTGAGATCCCTACCTAATCGTGATAGATCCTTTACAAAATGATTTTAATATTGCATTGCATGTTATCTGTACAATCTATACCTTATATAGTGATTTCGATCCACTTAATCTAGGACCCAGTTAGCATAATCTGGTAACCCAGCAGTGAAAACTGCAATCTCAAAATATTGACTCATTTCTTGTAAAAATTGATCTGTATAGGGTCTTACAAGAAAATTTTTGGTCTGGTCAATGAAATGTATTAATGTTTCATCCATATCTAGGATTAATGTATATTTGTGGCTCAACTCCCTAGGTAAGTATGGTTTGCTGGCCACACAAATAAGGGGAATGCCCAGTAAACCTTAATAACTCTATTGCATAGTGAAGTAAAGCGAAATAAAATTCTGTAAAGTCAGGTGTGATTCAAATAGCTTGGAATGCGGAATCTGTCTTTAAAAGTTATTAACAAATTGATAAAGATCTCTAGACTGTTTTGTTAATTGTTTATATAATCCCTAGAGTAATTCAACGTTCTATCTAATTTATGTACTAGACTCAACTTTCTTACTGCCAAAGTATTTTTTGTTTTAAATTATAATCATCTACAAATCTTACTTTTGAGTTCT
Organism: Paramecium caudatum; assembly: GCA_000715435.1. Taxonomy (NCBI): domain Eukaryota; phylum Ciliophora; class Oligohymenophorea; order Peniculida; family Parameciidae; genus Paramecium; species Paramecium caudatum. The sequence continues at coordinate 369,927 of JMSD01000017.1, forward strand.
TTAAACAATCAAGTCTCCTAAAAACAAGTAATTTTGTAAATTATAAATAAGTATGTTTTTAAAGTTAACTACATTGTTAGTGTAAGTATGTTAATCGAAGAAACTGTTCACTATTACGATTACCTTGATAGGTGATTTATTAATACTCCCATTTTCATTAAGATCAATATTTATCTCATTTGTTTACTGTTCTCTGCTAATAATTTCTCCAAAGCAGAGAAATGTACCCCATCTATTGTTTCCAGATATCTGTTGATTTGATCAACCAATTCACCTACGCTCTTAACTATTTAAAAATATTTCATACTTTTCGCATGGCATCCATCAAATTGATAATACAATGATAAATCTTAACATAGCAGTCTAAGTTATCCTCCAATTATTCTTAATCGTAAATTGCACTCTCCACTGATCGATTTAACTCTTCCTTTCCTTTAATCATTTGCAATGGAGTGGTTTTTCTGACATCAGAAATGGGAGGGGAATCTTCCTTTTTTAAAGGGTTAAGTTTAGTGGGCTTAACACTAATATCTAATTTGTCTTCTGAGATTGCTACTTTAATTCTAACCTTTTTTATCTCGAAATTTTTTTTTGATGCCCTAACTACAGATTTCGGTTTGATAGTTGGCAACTATTCCGTTTCTTCCAGTTCTTGGGAATTACGCAATTGAGAAATGCCTCGATTGATAATTATTTTTTAAGTTTACTTGTTTTTCCTCATTAATAATAATAAATAATCAGTATTCAGAATGACATCTTCTTTTTGGATTAAGATCTGCATATTATTCATATAACTAAATTGATATGTTGTATTTGTGTCGTCTGGCTGGTTGCTCGATTTTCCCTTTAATTATGAACAGCTTTAATTTTTGGATATGTTGATCAGAGATCTAGTGAGATTTGATTAAAGTTTCATTTGTACTTTCTAATTCTTATACATATCTCTAAACTTAATCTAATTTATTCTCTAATGCTTTGGTTAATAATAACTCATTTTGTAATTTTGACTTGCAAGTACTTAATTCTTTTTGCAAATTTTTATTTTATTCGGCTAGAGCGGATAATTATACAATCATTTTGTTTGGACTAACGAATTATCCCAACTTTCCTTGAGTTGGAGTTTAAGCTTTTTGATAGAATTACTTTTGAGAATCAAGGACAGCAACCTTCTCTTGCTAATTTTGAGCTTCTTCTATCTCAGCTTATTTCTCAACTGTTAGTTTTTATATTTTTTATGCCATTCCTAAATTCAATTTAGGAACAGAAAGTTACTTACTTGAGCTAGTAGTTACTTTTTAAGGTAGAATATCAATAGAATCATTGTTTGATCCTAATTCTTATTCTATATTCAAAATATCTAATAAAGTGGATAGTTTTTTGTTTTCCTATTTGAAGAGTTAATTTTCAGTATAATATTTCATAAGCAGTGCATTCATGGCTTCAAGTTAATTTTAATAAATTAACAATTCACCCTACACTCCAGCTGTCTTTTGTAATTTAATTATAATACTATTCTTGTTCTTAATCTTCTCTTTTGTAATAGATCCTATAGTTATTGACTTTGCTCAGATAATTAATTGTCCTTTTCTATTAACTAATTTTGCAAATCAATTAATTTTTTTTGCTTCTCACATTAGATCTCTAAAATCTTTTATGAGTTTTCCATTCTGATCTACTCTAGTAGTAAGACCTAATCTATTTATCTTATACTTGTGCTCTGGATTCATCTCTTTATTGAATTAAAGATTCATTCATTTTATAGAGAGAATTGTTTTCATCTTCCATTGCTGAAATCACAGAATGAAGCCCTTATTCAGATTCGTATTAACTGATTATTGATTGCTACAAAGTACGGAATTAAATCTACATTCTTTGTTAACAAACAAATTATCTCTTTATTCATTATAAGTAACTATTTTAAGTCAGTGTTTTCTCCTTTTAAGATGTTAATTTCTTCTTAGAGGAAGGATATTTTGGCATCAAATGTACTCATTTGAAATAAATTTTTGAGTTAATTTAAATAAAACAGGAAAATCATTGACGAACAAATAATTATTATTTACAAGGGCTTATGTTTAGGACCTTCTACAATGGGGGTTTTTGATGATATTGAATGATATTTTGCATAGATGTTTTAGTGATTGAAAATCTGTTCGATGAGACATCGGGCAAAGATGGTATTCTCTTATCTTTCACTAAATTCTGGCTGGGACTTATGAAACTGTGATTTTTGACTCTTTAATTAGGAGACTATCTCTAGAAATTGAGACACACAATACCCTAATTTCATTGATAGTGTGTTCTTGTATTGAAATAGTTCTTTATTTTTATTGATTCGCCATCAATTTATCATTTTATTGCCTTAAATCTGATAGTTCTTTGAGTAAAGAAGCAATTTACTGTTGTTCGCCAGGACCTCGTGTTCTCTTATACAAAATCTATTTTATTTACTTGCAATTATTTGATCTCTTCTTTAGCAAAAGCAAGTTCTCGCTTCAAAAAATATTACTATTCCTGATGAGCTTATTCTTGCTGTTCAAACTAGTAATTTAATTACATAATATAATCATTCAGTCGATCTAATTGCCTTTGATTATGAATATATTTACTAATCATAACTTTAATACTTTTCTAATTGTTATTAGAGTTTGGTAATTTCTTATTACTTTTCCTCAAGTAGTTAACTCAGTTTTTGTATTTAGTTTTCCATGTAATGATTCATCTCACTCTTATTAAACCGTTAATAAATTAATATAAAACATACTCTTTATGTATGAAAAAATGTAGAAATATATTTATGAATATTTATCATTGAGATAATTAAGGATCGAAATCTCTTTATTCTCAATAACTCAAAAATATTACTAAAATTATTTTTTATAATCCATATAAAATGAAGGCTCTTGTTACACTAAAGTTTAATAACATTGGGCAGGAACTTCTCCATCAATTCCCAGTCGATAAGGACTCTGACATAACACTGCTTTTGAATGGCAGAGAAACATTTTAGTTATAGATTATGCTGCTTAAATCCAGGAGCAAATACTTTGAAACATAATTGCAATAAACTGATTCAAAATTCAAAGTTATTCCAAACATGCATGATACGGCTGTATTTCAAAAAATACTTCATTGCTTCTACGGATACCAGTATCACATTTATAAGGATAGTGAATTATATTCAGCCTATTTGATCTCGCATTTTCTTTAAATACATCAATTTATTGATGAGTTGCAGGATGCAATTCAAGAAAATATTGATAGGATTAATTTTCTTTATATATACACCATTGCAGAAATGATGGAGGTAGAGTTTATTAAGGAAAAATATATGGATTATCTTGATGAGAATCCATAATTATGGAAATCTCTGTTACCGATCTCGAAGTTGGAGAATTTCAGACTGAATTTTTCCTAAAACATGGAAACGAAAGCAAATTCATACATTCCAGATAACATTTTCCTGTTAGAGGAGGATATCTTTAAGAAATTAATACTTTTACATAATGAGCAAAAGGTTAAAAAATCAATACCTGAACACTATTTGCCTGCTGATGACATCTTTAAAATAATATAATATTATGTAAAAACTCGATACCTTAATCAAGAGGAACGAAAGGGCAATACTATGAGACTCATCAAGGATATCTTTAAATGGGAGGAAATTGTATCAGATATTGAGGCAAGAAAACTGTATAACTTCATGACGAAATCAGTACAGAGTGAAAGTGGCAGTAATAAGTATCATTTATATTAGGTGTAGACTAATAAACGATTTAATTAATAGAGGCCCAAAAAGAAATTGAGGAGTTAAAACAAAAATTGTAGGTAAATAAAAAGCACGTAATTTAAGTATATGACCAAAGAAAACGATGATTTAAAGTTAGAGAACAAACTTTTATAGGATAGGATTAAACTTCTCCTTTAATTAATAGAGAAATAAAAAATACAACCTCCATGCAACAATACCGAGTTTGAGACCTCTTAATTTGTGAATTAATAAGCAGTTTCAATTCCATGTAATAGCATGTATGAATCGAAGGACAATTCATTTTTTCGTAATACACTCCACTTTAACAGCACTCCTTAATCTGTGTTTTCCACATCCGAAATCACCTATTTGTGGGATATATTAAATGTTAAGATCTATTAGTAAATTAAATTTAAATTATTATACAGAGGGTAACGATTCATTATAAATTAGAACTGAAAATAATTTTCATCTTTCTTCTGAAGAGTAATTAGATTTAATTAAGAAAGCTAATTCAATATTAATACTTATTCGATCTGTAGAAAACAACTCAGTATTTGGAATATTTAATGAATACAATAAAATATAAGTGATAAATTTTCAAACAAAGAGAAGAATTGAGTACAAAAAAGAATTAAAACTGGCTATTAATTAAAATTATCTACTAAAACTTGGAACAGATATTGAAATATTTGTTGATTGTTGCAATAGAAATGATAATATTTGTAATAGCATAAATGGGCTTGGTTGTCTTGCAGGAAAATCTAGTTTTTAAGTTGATGAATTAGAAATCTATCAATGCTCTATTCACAACGAAATAGTCTGATGATTTTTATAAGTTTATTTAATTATGCATTAGTTTTTTAAATATGTATACTCAATATGAGAAATCCCAATTTTCAACATAATTTAGTTTATCTGAGCCCTGTTAATAGTCCAAATCAAGAATTTTCTTAGATATAAATTTATTAATTACATGATCTTATTCTTTGATATTGATACCATTTCGATTTACATTATAATTTAATCTTAAATCCAATCTTGGAGGTTTATATTCTTTGGCTTTCAATTTGTTCCAATTAATTTCTGCAAAAAATATATGCTTCTTTAGGGTCTCTACATTATTTTAGCCTAAACGCTCTTCAGGAGTCTTGTCTAATAATCTAGTAAGGAGGTCAGTTGCAGTTTTAGAAACATATTTAGGTATTTACAAAGTTTCTAAATAAAATTAAAATTATACGATATCTTATATTTTCCATAAGTGTTTTAATATTTTAGCAATAAAATGGAGGATATCCTGTCAACATTTCATATAAAATCGTTCCGATTTAATAAATATCAGTAGCTTTTGTTGAACCAACTCCAGCAATAAGCTCAGGAGGTAAATAAGCAGGTGATCCACAGAAACTAGTGGCTACAAATTCTGATGCATCCCCTTATTTGCATAAACCAAAATCTGTAAGTTTTATATAACCATCTTAGGCAATTAAAATGTTTTCTGGTTTTAAATCACGATAAATAATTTATTTCGAATGAAGATATTCTATTGCTAAAATTATTTGAGCTATAATAAATTTAGCTGTATATTCATCTAATATTTTTCCTCTTGTCATATATTTAGATAAATCTCCCGCTGTACAGAGTTCTGTTGCTATATAAAGATAGAATTAAGTCTAAATAATTTATTATTATACCTAGAAAGATAAGTAAAGTTTGACTATAAATGGATGATTTAATTTTCTTAATATTTATAATTCAGAAACTGTGTATTTCAAAAATTCATTTCTTATCAATTTATCTTTCTCTTATTATTTAAGGGCACATAATTTATCACAATACTTAGCTCTATACACATTACCAAAACTACCTTTTCCAATTAACTCATAAACTTAAAAGTCTCTAATACCAACTGGCTTGCTAAATTAATATTGTTTTCCTTGTTCTGCGGAAATGTCAAAATCAATCACACTTACACTATCTTCACTTACACTTTAAAGCTATTATTTATATTTAGCTTTTTTAACTTCTATTTGCTATTATATGTATATTTTTTAATCGATTGTGATTTGATCTTAAATATTCATAATTTGATTAGGTTTCTCCATCATTAAAGTAAATGCTTTTTTTGCAAATTTTTAATCATTTTCAGATTTCCATTTATTAAAGTGTTATGAAATATATCTAACATATCCTACGCAGTTTTTTAATCCCTCATACCATCTTCTTGCTGCACTTTTCTCTTTCAAGGCAATGAATATATGTTTTTCAAGATATTTTATTTCAAGATAATGGTAATCCTCTTCTTAAAACCACTCATCTTTAGAAACTTTAATATCATCTATTTAATCTATAGGTATAATTTCACTAATAATTTGTTTTAAAATTACTTTGGATTATTTGGTATATCTGTTTCTTTCTTAAATCTAGCAATGGTTCCAGAATCTGGATCAGCTATCATATATCTTGGGTACATTCTCATTTTAAAGAAGCTAACCTTCAGAACCATCCCTGTTAGGATTGGAGGTCTATTTGGTTTATTCATTATGAAGCTCTCTATGTTGAGTATAACAATACATCTTTTGAAAGACTTGTAAGAGTGATTCCACTAAGTGAGGATAAAAATGATTTTCTATAATTGTGAAATATTTTAGCCTCGTTTTCATATTTTAATAATTATCTTACTTGAGTTCCTGCTATTTCAAGAGGTCTTTGATTTTGCTTATCATGTAAACTATGAAATATAAGGTTTAAACATACTTTATTTCAATTTTAGGATGCTTTAGTAATAATTATGCAATTTCTGTATCATCAATTTATGCTGCCAAATGTAATGCAGATCCATGTTTACTAATTTTATTAATATTTAATTCAGTTTAGCCTAATAAAAGAGTTAATACTAAATAAATGAATTAAATACTTGTTTTTTATTTAAGACATACAGATAATGATAAACAATCCCATCCATCTTTTGTTTCTGTATTTATATTACCACCTTCCCCAAGTATCCATAAAAACATTCTTTCGCTACCTGCAATAACAGCAACATGAAGAGCAGTATATCCAGTTATGGAGGTATCATTTAGTAAGACTTCTTTTTTAGACTCATATTAAGATAATAATTTTTTGGCTTCAACAATATTCTCAGATTGAATATATTCATAGAACTATTCAAGGTGATTTTAAAGAGGGTGAATAGTTCTAGAATCACTGACATTAACAACAAAAGAATTGTTTATTGATTTGACTTGACTTGAAGTTGAATTTCGATTCATTGTAAAAGAATGATTAGATTTTCTTAAGGATGAATTCAAACTAAATTCATCGTCTATTTTTTTAACAAATAATATTGTGTCTTTTGAGAATTGAAATGTGCTTAAATATGATGTTTCGTTTTTGATTTCTAGAGTTTTTGAGTTGTTAATGATAAATAATTTATGTTCCTCCATATCTATTGAAAGAGTCCTTTATATTTCATATATTAAGTCCTCAACAGTTCCTTTGGAGGTAACATTGAGTTCACGTACTTCTAAATTGCCCCAGTCATTATAGAACTTTAACTTAATTCTCATTTTAATTAATAAAGCATATAAATATAGATATAAATGTAATTGTTTCTGATGAAGCTCGTATTGTGAATGAATCACTAGAAAAAAGAACATATGTTATAAATTATTTTAATTAAATATGAACGTTTAATCGTAGCAGCCTTCAACATTATAGGATTTCTAAATTATTCAAGAGTTGGGTTCTGGTTCATTTAGTAAAGTTTATAGAGTATAAAATTTAACTAAAATATTAGGTTAGAAGAATTGCAGATGGATAAGAGTATGCATTAAAACAAGTTAAGTTAGTAAGTTTAAAGTAAAGAGAAAAATAAAATGCATTAAATGAAGTTAGACTATTAGCTTCCATCACAGATAAGCATATTGTAGCTTATAAAGTAAGTTTAAAAATAATCTTAGGAAGCATTTTTGGATGATTAATATTTATGCATTGTCATGGAACTATTGTCTGGAGGTGATGTTTATAGGAAAATAGCCTCAGCAAGAGGTGTTTCACCTTTCTAAGAATCTGATATATGGCGAGCACTTATTCACATGACATTGGGGTATTAATAACTGAAACCTTAGGTTAAAAGCTTTACATGATAAGAATGTTGTTCACAGAGATTTGAAATCTGCAAATGTTTTTCTGGGTAGTGATGGAACTTTCAAGTTAGGCGATCTAAATGTATCGAAAGTAGCAAAAGATGGTTTTGTACATACTCAAACTGGTACACCATACTATGCAAGTCCAGAAGTTTGGAGAGATAAGCCTTACAATTAAAAAAGTGATATATGGTATCTGTAGAATATTATATAAGGTCTCTTGGATGTGTTATTTATGAAATGTGTTGCCTTTAAACACCATTTAGAGCTCTTGATATGGATCTTTTGTACAAAAAAGTTTAAGATGGAAAATATGAATAAATTCCAGCCCATTATTCATCTGATTTAAGAAATATGATTTCAAGTTTATTGAAACTTTAACCTAATTAAAGACCTACATGTGATTAAATTTTATAAAATCCTATTGTTTAAAAGCATATGAACAGTATTGAATCAGGAATCGAAATAAAATCACCTAATAAACCCTTATTAGAGACAATTTAATTGCCAAACAATTTTAGGTAACTCAAAAACTAAATGCCAAAAGTATATATATAAAAATTATATTAGTCAAAATATGAAAATGATAATGCTAATACTAATGTTAGTGCAGAAAGAATATAAGATAATAGGTCAACTGAAAAATCTACAAGTCCTTTTCGTTCGCCTCAAGTTAAAATAGAAAAAGAGATTCCAATAAATAAAAGTTAAGTAAATGTTTAATAACCTCCATAACAGATGAAAAATAGTTCTGTTATTGAAAAAAATTAGATAAATAATTCTCAACATAATTAACAGCGTCCTTCTGTTTAAAGTAATAAAACTGAAAAACCATCATAGCTATAATAATATAATTATGAAACCCCTTATGAAAGGGCTCATTAAATTAAACAATAAAAAGAAAAAGAAATAAAAATTTAAAAAGAAATGGATTAATTATTAAAAGAAAGACGGGAAAAAGATGCAAGAGATGCAAGATTGGCACGTGAAGCTAGGGAAATTTAAGAAAGATAATTATAAGAAGCAAAGCTAAGGGAAAGTAGAGAGACATAAAGATTACAGCAAGAAAAATTGTAATAAAATCAATAATAGCCTTAATACAGAAGAGTATCTCCAATTTCAGTTGGTGTTGTAAAAGATCAATAGTAATAAAATTATATTTAATAATAATAACAACCCAGAAATTAACATTCTTATTCACCAATAACAAGATCTTTAGATTAATAAAATGTTTAAATTGGGAATAAGTATTAATAAATTTATCATTAGTGCATCCAGAGTTAATTAACCTTAATAAAGACCCTAAATAAGTTAATCAATCAATGTAAGTCAAAATGCTATCCAATACAATAGACCATATTACTAAGATTAAATTCCTATTAGGCAATAATATCAAGCTCCTTAATCAGCAGCTCCTCGATAATAATAATATAGTCCTCATTAAAAACCAGTCACAGAAAGATATCCACATCCTTAATCTGCACATCCTGTATCTAATGTGAGAGATTCATAAAAAACTGAAAGACCTAGAGTATTTCCAGCTCAAGCAAAAGTTACAAAATAAAGATATTCTGACATAAATATCCAAAAATAGTAAGAATTTTAATCTCCTGCTTAACCAGTAAGACCTGCAGGTAAACCTTCAAGACCTTTATCAACAAATATTTATGCATAAGATAGATAAATTAGATAAGAAATAAAACCTTAGTATAATTTAATAACTGGTAATTATAATCATTACTATCCTATTGATAATTATCATAGAAATGCTTCAGATTAACATTTGATCAGGTAATTAAAATTTGTAATTTTAGAATGAAACCTGAAGATAGATAGGTTTAAGTGAGACCATAAATAAATAATAGAAAATATTGATATTATATGATTAGTTTACTCATCATTTTATAAATATCGTTTTTCATTAATAATATTTCTAAAAAATAATCTGATGTTTCGCAAATATAGTTTTTCTGAATAAGCTGATGATCATTACTTTGATGATTGGGGTTTTGATGAATATAATCAGGAATCGAATTCAAAGTTAACTAAAAAAAAAAAATCATCATTCACTCAAGAGGAAGATGATCTATTATTTCTGCAAGTTGAACAACTTGGAAAAAAGTGGAAGAAAATTGCTACACTGTTCCCAAATAAAACAGATAAGATGTTGAGAAATCGATACATTAAATTGTAGTAGCAATCTGAAAGTAATTTTCAAATTTATTCTTTAAGCTGAAGCATTATCATCTCCAAAATTCGATTTAAGTAGTCATGAAATTTAAGAAAGAAAGAAGTTTAAGGTAGACAATGAACAATAAATTAACACTAAATTGCAATAATTGAATCTTATAAAATAGAAAATTGATTTAATTACTGTCTTAGTTAAATAAACAAGAATAGAAATGATAACTCTATTGTAACCTGCTACTACTTAACTATGAATTTGTGAGTATTTAATTAATAACAAGTGTTTTTTCACTTTTAGTTCATTAATTTTAATTTATTCAATATTCGACCATTTCTTTTTATTCTGTTGTCAAATGTTCTAATTTTTCTTGTTTGATTTTTTGTTTCTTTATTGTTTGCAATTATTTTTCAAAACTTTCATCTAATTAAACTTCTATATGGCTTGGTGCCTAAAAAGATTAATTCATGATAGATCCTCGCTAAACTTATATTTTTCTTTACTTCTAAATCTTCTTTCACATGTATATCATCTAAATTAATCAATCCATTTTGATTATTATTATTTGAAAGATTTTCTTTAAATTATTTTCTTATTTTTTCAAAATCTATTGGTGCTTATTCTGAGCATAAAATCAACATTTATTATGCCTCTTGATTTATGTTAGTTTTTGATAAGAGGGCCTAGATATCCTAGCTTAAAATAATTATTTGATTTACAATGCGCCAAATCCTTTCTTTTTATAAAGTTAAAATTAAGGACCTAACAAACTATATAAAATTTAGCTAAAATCTTTGGAAATTTCATCTTCCAACACAGAAATCAATTTAATTATCATACAAAACCTTGCCTCCTTGTCTTTTAACAAATCAAAATTAACTTTACGACTCGATTTTGATAATTTTGATCCTCCTTACTTGACATTGTCATCAATTAAATTAGCTATCAATGAAATAATTTATTGATTAGACAGTCTGATTGAAATAAAATCAAAGAATTAATTCATTAAGGACCCAATAGTGTCAGGGGAACTAATTAATACTGAATTAGCTAAAAAATAAGCTGATAATCCAATTATATTAGAATTAGCAATCAAATAAGAATTAACCTCATTATTATTATCAATTGAGTGTATTTTACCAGAGTGAACAAATAATGAAGCTAAAACTTATGCACATTATAACTAAATTGAGTTAGAGACCTCAGCAATTTCTATAAGCATAAGAATCATTTCTTCAGTTATAATTATTGTGGAATTAAAGTCTTCAGTTTTTTATATGCTTTCATGCAAAATCATAAGTAGATTAACTAATATTTCAACATTAATAGCCATGTTATTGAGAAAATTTACACTATAACTGTAGGCAAATGTTAAAATTTAATTAATAAATAATTAAACGCTATTTTAATCTGATGCTATTTATTTAAGAAGGGCAATAAGACAAAGTTTAATATCTTAAACAGCATCGCTTTCTGTATTTAATCTCAAATGCTATAAAAGGGCCTTGATTGTCTAAGTTTAGTAAAATAAAATAAATTGATTTGATTCAATATTATTAAAAAGTTCAATGAGTAATTTTATGATTTAACACTTAACATAACCATTAACATGAAACATTTTCGATTCGGAAGGCTTTTTCAAAAGAGCTGGCCCTCCAGGGCTTTCTAATAGTGATGCTCTATCTATAGGAGTGTCTAAGTAATCTATCAATTTTGTAAATATAAATATTTCAGTATTTGATAGTAAATTTATTTCCTTAGCTACCTCAAGCACAATATAAATTATATCTAAAATATCGTGTGGATTTTTCCAAGTCTCTTCGTCAAAATTATTAAATAACATTTGAAATAGCTCCTCATATAATTATTGATTTAACGCTCTGGATAAAAAAGTCTCTGTTAATTTGTGCCACCCTGGTTGTTCAGTAAATTTCTTATGGTCTTTTAATAGAATACTAAACAATTATTTTTAATTTTTTGTTAGAAAGAGTCTTTCCATTGGCATCATTTACAAAGTATCCTTGTACACAACTACAATCCCATAAGGTTCTTTAATAGTATCTAGCAAATCTTAAATAGCTAATTATTATTCATTTGTTTTTACAACCCATTCACTAAATTAAAATATAAAATACAATTAATCTTAATATCCTAGTTTTACTCCTATTATATATTCTAAAAATGTTAAAATTGATTAAATATTCTCACTTTAAAATTGTTTGGTTGATTTTTTTGAAAATAACTCCAAAGTTTAAAGTAGGTATTCCCACCAAACCCTAATAATAAATTGAATTTTGTTACATTGCATAAATCATTTTATCATTAATTAATTAGGAGAGCAAATTCGAGAAGGCTAATTCGAATTTTAGAAAATTATCTGAAACTTATGTTAATGTTTGTAAGTGTTCCATTTATATTGATCTTTAACTAATATCTATTCTTGATTCTTCATTATTCAAATTAATCACTGGAATCTCCTTAGTTTATGTAAATTTATGCAAATTTTAAACAAGTTCGAGTAGGATGAGCATGCACATTTTAATAATAATTGGATTCTATGAGAGTTTCTTAAATTTCAAACAAAAATATACAATTTTATTTTCTACATACAAAGCAGTGTCATTTAATCTGATTTTATTTGATTCTATGTGATCAGTTAGTGTTTTCACTTCTAATCTAAATTGAGGAGATATCTTAGCCCAGTCAAATTCATTATAGTATTTGATTATTTCAGATCTTTTGCTAAATTATTTTAGCAATTCTTCTCGAGGGACTAATTCAAAAATTTCAGATAGAATTGCTGAAAATGTTGGCTATTATAAGTTCCTATTGCTGCTCCCTAGACAACCCATACGAATTTATATATTTATTATATTTTATATTCATTATTCGTTATTTTCCAGAATTACTTCATTACAATCACTGTTAATTTGATATCTTCATTCATAAAATATGTTCAGGATGCTCGATAATGTAAGTTTATTTGGGTGAAATAATTAAATAATAATATATCAAATTTTCATAATTAATCAATTCCTTATTATGGTAGGAGTGCTGCAACAGCATTAAGATAATGACCATTCAAACTTGTCAGAGCAATAAATTCATTTAATCTAGCAATTAATAATGGAAATTCTGTTTAATATCTAATATTATTTATGAAAAGTGCCATCGATGTCATTTTATA